>JAADXN010000577.1:0-19740 GCA_023337875.1 Pythium apleroticum | reverse complement strand
GGATTTTGTGGATGTATTGGGTTGATTGACGGCACGACGATCCTGCTAGCACAACAACCGGCAGTCGACGGCGAGGGCTTCTACGATCGAAATCAGCGCTACAGCGTCAACACTCAAGTCGTACGCGACAATCGTCGCAGAGTAAGCATGTTCTACAGTGGTTGGACGATGAGTTCAGCTCCTGCTGTCGATAACGAGACAGACGCTACTATACCACACGACACAGATACTCCTACACCACAACACTTGGTGCCAGCCATCGTAGTCAAATATCCTGTTACTGATGTGCGTTCTTTTGTTTGATACACGTATACTTCATACGTAACCTCTTTGGATTTACCATCCAGTTGTAGTCCGTACATCGACGCCCCTTTCAAGTATTTCAGTACTCGCGTGGCACCCAATTGGTGTGGTTGGAGCAAGATAGGAACTTGCTCAATTCTCTCACTGCGTTTGCAACGTCTGGTCTGGCGCCCCTCACTAGATACTGTAGGGATCAAACGTTGCCTCTATTGTCAAAGCTCTGGTCAGCAATATGCGCTGGCGTCATCTTGACCTGAGGCTGCAATTACTCACCGACAAGTTGCGGGATTGCAACAGGGCTGTTTTTCCCCTCAAGATTAAACTTTTCACAACGTCGTTGATATACTGGCGCTGTGAAATCGTCATCATACGCTGTACTCTATCCCGTGTTACTTCCATCTTTACGATGTAGTGGGTGTCACCGAGTTCTTTCATCTTGAAACGAAGCGAGAGTTCCTACTTCAGCTTGTTGATCAACTTGATGTTGCACCCATTCTTCCACTCTTTGAGGATAGATACAGTATTCATTGTTGTATCGTTCAGAACCCATGGACTCCAGGAAGTTTCTTGTCTTTCCGAAGGGGTCTTGGAATATACGCAAAGCAAAAGATTATCAAAGACAAATTGCTGAGGTCGGAGGCTTTCCCATGTACCGTCTCGTACGGCGTCTGGTCCCTTAACCTGCTCACAAGCGTTCGGTTTTGTACATATGTACGTACCGTGTTACTCTTGTGATTCCGGACACCTTATCATTCCGGACAAAGTATTTCAGCCAATCAAATCACTCGGATATTGAGACCGGGAGCCCTTTGTCAATCCGGACACTTCGTAATTTACCGGAAGGGTGTCCAGTAATACCGGTTTCTACCCAGCCAGGCAGTGATTCTCACCACAAATCCGTGGTCTTGCCTCCCACTACAGCTCGCGTCGACGCGCGCCATTCGCGAAGAAGTCAGTTTCCGATGGGGAGGCCCAAGAAGCGGCCAGTTGGACGCACTTCGGTGAAAGGGAAGCATCACAAGACGTCCCAGCACGGCTGCGTCAGCGTCTCTCTGGGTAAGAAAATCCTGACGGTCGAGCTCTTTCGGGAGTGCCACGACATGACCAAGACGGTAGACAGGTTCTTCCCCAAGCTGTCGGAGACTGCGCCCAGCTCCATCCGGAAGCGGATTTATGAGTGGAAGAGCGACTACGCTAAGCTGAAAGACACGTACGTCCGCTAGCAAGGTGCGGGTACGGTGCTCACCGAGGCGATGGAAAACGAGATCGTCGTGTGGGTTAACTCTCTACGGGAGGAGGGCGTGCCTGTGTCACCGTTCATGCTCGCATGCCACGCCACCTAGGTGGCGAATGATCACGGCATCGCCCTGTTCAAGGCCTCGTGGTTGTGGCGAAATGGATTCGCGAAGCGCCACGCTATGGCCATGCGAGAGAGAACGTGCCAGGGCCAGATACAGCCGGAGGATGCCGTGAAGGTCGCGCGTGATTTTGTTGTAACTGTGCGAGCGAAGATGCGAGAGCGGGGGTTACTCGAGTCTATAATGCGGGCCAGAGAGGTATGATTCCGTCCAATTTCTCTACTCAACGGCAGACTAACGGTTGTGTTACACGATAGCCGAAGGGGGCGAAGACGGTGTGGGTTCGCTGTGGAGGGAAGAGCAAGGAACGGGCTACAGTCATGCTATGCTGACTGGCGACCCGGATGGTAACAAGTATCCCGTCTTTGTAGTGCACAAGATAAGATGCGTCGGTCTTCGAGGAAGGAGGCGCATGCCGAGAATGTGAGAGATCGCCACGGCTTCAGCAAGACGGCATGGTACGGCGATATCATAGCAGCTCAAGACAGGACTGGCATGCAGCTGAACTGCAACTCAACGGGCTGGTGGGACGAAGACCTCCATGTGCGGTATTTGGTGTACCAGTTCGGCAATCGTCCTTCGCCCGAGGAGCCCGTCTAGCTGCTGGTCGACGACTTCTCCGGCCACTGGACCACCCAAGCCAAGGGTTACGCCAGCAGTATCTGCGTGCATCTACTCAAGGTCCATGTGTGCTACACGTCAGTGTGTCAGCCGGCCGATATCTCGTGGAATGGGCCGTTCAAGACGCGGCTGAGAGGCCTGTTGCAGGACAGTATCCGGTTACAATCAGAGCAGCGAGGTGGAGATGGGCTCAAGATGAAGGCGCCAACACGGAACGACATGACCAGGTCGATTCAGCTCGCGTGGAGTGCACCGTCCGCCAAGACAATTGCCAGCGGATTCATCATGCTGCGAGGCACCGAAACAGCTACACCCACCGATCAAGTTCAAGAGATAGACTCGTGCGAGCAAGGACCAGATCCGGTGACGGAGGAAGTGGTGGAGCTTCTTCAGCAATGTCAGCTTCTTGACGGTGAGGTGTCGGAGGAGGACTTCACGGCGTAGAGTAACACCTAACAATGCAATGATTGGGATCGTGTCGGACATTAAAAGATTGGCGTCGTAGCTTTGGTGACAGAGCACCGCACTAGGAGATTTTTTCACCGTTCTTCACCACTCAACGACGTTGCGATTGGTCGGACCCATCCAATCCCACGACTTGCCCCTTGGCGAAGAATTGTGGATAGTCAAGTCAGTGCGGGGTGAACTTCGCCAGACGTTGAATCGATACTGTAGTCTCACTGTCACTGGCGCACTATTTGGTTGGAAATTGCGTGGGACAGTTCACAGCCATCCATGATGGCCACTGCTCATTCCAGAAACGGCCAGGTGAGAGAACGAAGAAACACACAGCGATGGCGATGAGAGACTAACGCTGCATTGTGTTGTGCTACAAGGACCACCAGAATTATCGTGGGGTCTGTGCGTTCCGGGCTGCGCGGCAGTGCACTGCCGTGCTTCCTCTCGCTTACCTGATTTGCGCCGCTCTATCCAGCACCCACTCGGTGCTCGGCTTCAGAGCGTGTGAAGTGACGCCGCACGCCCAGCCAAATGTGTGAAGTGGCGCCATGCAGGCGGCGTGAGCGTGGGCAATGGCGTTAGGGTGTACGGTGTCTCTGCGGGTGAAGTGGCGTCTGTGTGTGGCATCACTGCGTGTTGTTGCTGCGGCCAGCGCAACTGATGCTGTCCTTCCGTTCGCCTGCAATGACGAGACACCCACAAGAGCGGAGGGAAATGGCAGACGACAAGTGCTAGGGCTCAAGCCTTGTATCTGTGACGTGTGCAAGCATACAATGGGCTTGTACATCAATGCGAGAGCACGGGGCATGGTCACCACCACGCGAAGAAAGCATCCAGCCGAACGTGCAAGAGGTATGTGGTAAACTATGAGCAATATGGAAAATGAGTGAAGTTGATGGATCTCAAACTCCATACTTCTGCAGGCCTAGACAAGACCAGTGGTATCAGTTCACGTGTGCCAAGAATAGTCGCAACGTGCATTCTCGTTGGCAAATTCGCGATTGACAGCATGCGCGGAAAGAATGGTACGGATTTTCTTCTTGCCGGTCGGGTTGATCGCAGACAGATGGGACCCAATATAACAACATATGAAAAAGAGGAAAACGAGAAATATGGAAATTTGGTACCTCCAGAAAGAGGAGATGCTTTGTTCATGAACTCATTCGCGTAAGACTTGAAAAATTGGAAAGGGAACAAAAACGAGCTTCCAGAGCAGCGCCATTGGTAGACTCTGCGAAGTTCGTGGTACACCAACCGTACATCTTCACCGATCCGAACCCTCCGGATGCATTACTCAGAGACAAGGGTCGATAGCCTCGATGTACTTGGCAATTTTTGATGAGTAATCGCCAAGGTGAAGAGAATAGTCTTACTCTTCCTCAGTCTCCGCTGCCTGAGCTATGTACATGAGAAACTGAGCTCTAGCCGCGGTTGCGACGATCCTGAAAACTTGTCGAGAAATATTTCCCGATAATGTGACACGTGGAACATCGGGCGACCAC
The DNA here is from genome assembly GCA_023337875.1 of Pythium apleroticum. Classification (NCBI taxonomy): domain Eukaryota; phylum Oomycota; class Peronosporomycetes; order Pythiales; family Pythiaceae; genus Pythium; species Pythium apleroticum. The sequence goes on along the minus strand of JAADXN010000577.1, from coordinate 15,497 downwards.
GGCCTGGTCGGTCCCTTGCATAAACCCACTTCCGTGATCCAAAAATGTCGGCACACCTTGAAACGTGACACCGGCAACAGAGTAATTCTAGATGAACCACGTGCAGCTTCTGGAGCCTTCAGCCTTGACATGAGAAACCGCGAGGATGATGTTGTGATTGTCACCGTCTCGACCCACGAGAGCCAGCATCACTTCCTTGTACATCTTGTGCTTCATGGACGTCCTGTCGACCCCCAAGATGCGCTGGGCATGAAGCTTGTGTCGCGCGACGTACGAGTGAGACAGAAATGCCCAATCGAATCGCCCGTCTGAGTCGCACTCGATCTAGAAGTGGCTGGTTGGATTGACCTCACAGAACGCGGGCAAAGAGCCGCCGATTTGCTTGAAGGCTCGGTCTTATTCACCACTTCTTCCATCTAAATCACATCGTGCGCACGGTACACGATGCGTCGGGGGACAATTAGCTGGCTGGAGGCTTGAATATTGAATGACCAACCAGGCGGTGGCCTTGCGCCATCACAGCATTCACTGTAGAACTGAGGCTGGTGACTTGACGCTGCGTGTTTTTTATGTACCGATGCTGCTCAAGTGTACGAGGTGACGAACAGACCCTTCACGTCATTGTCCTCAGACTCGAGAATGCACACCTCGAAAGAGCACTCCGCCCTGTTCGAACACTTCTAGATGATTCTCCTTCCACCGCTTCGCTTGGTGCCAATGACGCACGCTTTCTTGGGACAACGCCAGGTCTTGAATAGAGTGTGGTGCTGCTTTTTGGGTGGAAAGACCACGCCGACCAAGGTGGACCGAGGCATGCAGTTGCAGTCCAGCCTGAAGATCCGGCGTCACCACACAACATACTCATTCCTCGAGGAGCCACACCGACACACGAGCGCCGGAGGAGTAGGCGTTTTCCGACGTGAGCGGTTCGGTTGAAGCAAAGCTGCTCAACATCTCCCAACGAGGTCTAACCTTAGTCCAAATGCGGCTGAAACCCCCTCTGAAGTCTTTTTCTTTGTCGTCCTGCTTTGGGCTCTCAAAATTGTGTAGCTTGGGCTGAGTCCCCATTTTTGTCAATTTAGGAATAGCTGGAACCAAATGTCCCTCTTTTGGAAAAGTCTCGTGTTTTGTCGTGTGCGTCCTGTTTTGGAAACATAACTGGGATAGTCTCCTCTTCTGCCAAAAGTCCGTTCCCACCAAATCTGGACAACTGTATTGGATAACTAGTTTCGTCTAGCCCACTCATGCGCTCAAGTCATCGCTTCGCCGACGGACTTTGCCGCGTCCTGGAGTGACTGCAGCTTCTCCTTTTGCTCGCTATTCAGGAGCGACTTCTCCGACTCCAGGAGCTCGCGTCCAAACTGTGAATCGCATCAAAAAGTAGAGCAAGTTGGTGTGTGGATCGCCAGGAGTCACAGCAACATCTCAATCTGCACGCACCGTATCCTGCTGCTTGGCCAGCGCTGATGCGTACTTCTCCCACTCATGCATGAACTTCACCACGAACTTGGGCGCAGCATCCTTGTGTCTCTTGAATTCGTCTCTGCGCAGAGATGTCCTGTCAGTCAGACCACACCACAGCACATGGACGCAGAATTACAGTCGTACCGCACGTAGGCGTCGCCCAGCACGCGCATACGAGGCTCTAGTTTGCGGCGGTGCAGCGTGAGAATACGTCGGTACAGCCGGAGCGCCTCCTGTCGTGGCGCAGCCATCTCCTCCGCCGATCGCTTGGTGCTTCTGGTGGTTTGGTCGGTTGCGATCTGCTGGGTCGTCGGCTGAATGACGTTGAATTCTAGTCGTTAGGAACCCACAATTGCAGTCATCCAGTTCCTATCACGTACTTGACCGTCTCAAATCATCGTCGCCATCTCAGATCGCAAGTCCCAACGCAACCGCAGAGAGAAACGGACCGGCACCATGCGCGGCATCACCACCATCAGCATGAGCCTGGACGCGTGGCTCTTCGGCGAAGATGCGGACGGAGCCGATGGCCAGCAGCCACAGACTCAGGCGCAGGCGTCCACGCAGTCGCGGTCGTCAGCGGCGCCGCGGCCTTCGAGCAACAAAAAGAAAAGCCAGGCGACGAACGGCTCCAATGCGGCGGCGACCGCGGCGCGTCGAAGCGGAGGCGACGGCGTCTCCGCCACGAACGTGGCACCGACGCAGGGCGTGGGTCGCTCCAACTCGCTGCCGGCCAACAGCCTGTCGCACCGCGTGGCAGCGCGTGCCAAGAAGGCGTCGCTGGCGCTGGCGCTGTCGCCGACCAAGACGCCGACCGGAACCATCAAGGGCACGACGCTGCTGGAGCCGCCCGGCCACACGCAGCACTCAGAGCTATTCCCTGTGAGCTCCAAGCTGCGCAAACTGTTCCGGCCGGGCAGCCGTCTGCAGTGGAACCGTGGGCGTATGTCGCTGGCGACGACGCCCGAGGAGAAGCAGAGACAGCTCCTGGGACTCTCGAGCGAGTCGTTCCAGCGTCTGCAGGGCCACGTGCCTTTCACGCTCAAGGAGATCGTGAAGGACCCGAAGAAGCTGCCGTATCTGCTGCGCTGGCTGTCGACGGACGACCAGGACGCGCCGCCGTCGGCCGTGCGCACCAACTACCACCAGGTGCTGCTCTTTCTGCTGGAGATCGAGCAGCTGCAGCTCGTGGCCGAGGAGAAGCGCCAAGAGCAGGCGCTCAAGATCTGGAACAAGTACATCGACCACGCGTCCGAGTTCCAGATCTCCACGACGTTGGAGCTCACACACGAGCTGGAGGCGCTCGTGCGCGAGAACATCGACGGCAGCGACAAGGTGCTGGACAGCTTCTTCCCCATCCAGAAGCTGGCGTACATGCGGCTCACGCGAGAGGAGATGCCGCGGTTCCTGAAGAGCGCCGAGTACCTGCAGATGCTGATCGACACGGAAAACGACACCGAGTCCGTGCCCATGGAACGCATCCTGCAGCAGCCACGCGCCGCGCACTACTTTTTGCTCTTCCTCATGCAGAGCCGACAACACTTTGAGCTGTACTTTTGGCTCCACGTCGAGTACGTCCTCAAGCCACTGCTCGAGTCGGAGAGCTACGATCTGTTCTGGAAACTGGCGCGTATGCTGCTGAAAAAGGCGCAGAATGACTCGCAGGCCATCACGTTGGCGACGAAGAATGATCTCCACAGTGCTATCGACAGCCGCAAGATGGACGACAAGCTGAGCCCTCCACAACCAGTGGCGAAGGCGCTCTTCATGCGCGCGCAGCAGGAGATCTTCGTGATGCTGCGCTCGTCATGGTTCAACCGCTTCATGAAGAGCAACTTGTACAAGGTCGCGTTGAAAGACTGCCAGATTCACTTGGACAAGAGCGAGTCGAAGGCCGACTCGCCACCCAAGCTGCTCACGCGGACGTTTTCATCGCTGGAGTATTCGTCGTCGCGTCAACTGAGCACAGAGTCAGAAGACGAAGATGAAGGCGATGACATGCCACAACCAATGCCCGAGGCGGACTCCAAAAACGACGAAATCCGAGACGACAGAATTAACGAGACGCTCGAAGACGAGCTACGGGTCACTGTCGCGGCGTTCGAAGCGTCGCTGGAGCTTCCCAGTGGCAGCGACGACAGCAGCGAAGCCGATTCGGACGAGAGCTCCGAGGCGACAGATGACGCCATCGACTTTTCCAAGATGGTGCTCAATCTGGAGAGTATTATTCGACTCACGAAGCTTCCGGACGGTCTTCAAGTGCACTATCGGCCACATTACGATGCACCAGCCACCACACTGGCGTCTGCCGATGCGAAGCAGCCCCACGACGAGGCTGGAGACCTCGAGCGACGACCGCAGCAGCGCACGCTCGACACTATCCTCACTTTCTCCACGACTGTGGAAAAGAAGAACAAAGGAGAACGCAAGGCGACCATGGCTCTCTGCCAGATTTGCGACCCGAGATGCTTGCCCGCGACTGCGACGAGTGGGACGGAGAAGGCGTTTGAAGATGTCTCCAGACGGGTGAAAGCGTTCTTGGTACCCGACGGACGTCTCATGATCAAGCAGTCGGACTGTAGCAGCTTGGGACCCCCACGAGACGCCATCTTCCCATTCCAGCAGAGCGGCCGCGACGGCTTCTTGTACGGCTACGTGTTCCTCACGTATGAAACGCTGCGAGTCGGACGCCACCAGCGAGTGGTCTACGTCGCCAAAGGCATCTGCATCCTGTCGCGGTTCCCGCTAGTGCGGACGCTGCGACGTGTGCTGGAGCGCCACATCGTCGAGACGCCACGCGCGCAGCTCTTCGATTCCGAGCTTCTCACGCTTCTGTTCGAGAGCGACACGCAGGCGCCGTCCATGGAGTTTGTGAGCCAGATCCCCATCGAGCTCATGCGGCGACGCACTCGCTCCGAAAGCGGCGCCGCTCAGCTGGCGCTGCGCAAGGCGCTCGTGGACACGCGCGTGGACGTCTCCGTCAAGCCGCTCTTCGAATACTTTGGCTCGGCGATCGCGCTTCAGATCATCGCGTGCGCTCTCTTGGAGTGCTCTGTCGTGTTCGTGTCGAGCCAGTACTCGCTGCTCACGTCGTGTGCCGAAGCTGTGCGGTGCCTTCTGCGGCCTTTCTCGTGGTGCCACGTGTACGCGCCTGTGCTGCCGAAGCCACTGCTGTCGTACTTGCAGTGTCCGACGCCGATCCTCGTGGGCTTGCACAGTTCCTACGCCGACCGCAGCGATCTGCCGACCTCCGGATTCTACGCGGCCGCCGACTTGGACCGACGCGTGCTTGAGTTTGTCGACGCTCGGTACTCGGTCTCATGGCGAAGACTGGGATTACAGGAGAGCGCGCAAGACTCGGACACGATCTTCCTTCCTAGCGCATTTGAGACAGCGAAGCGTCGACTGGACAAGATCCTCGCGCCGCCTCGCCCGGACGAAATGGACACCATAGTGGGGCTCACGACGGCCGACGATGCGGAGAGCGACACCAGTGCCGACGTGTTGAGCGGACTCAAGAACGACGAAGAGCGCATCCGAGTGGTGTGCTTCGAGCTGCTCTCGGGCCTGCTGGCTGGCCACACGGAGGCGTGTCTCGTGGTCGGCGACACGAAGGAGTCGGTCGTGATCTTCGACGAGAAGCAGTTTTTGTCGTCGCGCACGGCAGCCGAGGACGCACTGTTCTACCAGGCACTGTTCCGCTCGCAGTGCTTCTCGGAGATCGTGAGCGCGCACCGCATCGACGTGTCAGCTAGTGAAACCGATGATGACAGCGCCAGTGGCGGCGGCACAGACGCGGAGACCGTAGTGTGATGATGGACGCTTCAAACATAACAATATTATAGAGTCTCTGTTACAGATCTTCCTCTTCAATCACCTGCGTGTCGTCCACCGTCTCCGCTGGTGGTGCGAACACGTGCGCGAAGTCCTCCTCATCGTCCGACGAGTACGACTCGGTTCGCGCCATCTTGAACTCCCTCGACACCTCTTCCGCCTCGACTTCTGGAACGCCGTCGGCTTCCTCTCGACTTCGTTTGCGATCTCCATCGACAACGACCGACTCGGCATCGACCGAGTCTCCCGGAGTCGCCTCTGCCTCTCCGTCCTCCATCTGCGTGGGGTCCACTTCACGCGCTCCCTCCACCGTGCCCATCTCCTCCACAACGACAGCACTGTCAGGGAACACAAGCGTGTCGCCCATCGCGTCCGTCGACTCGGTCTCTTCAGCCATCTCGACGTCCTCCGTCGACTCAGCAGCGGGTGCTTCCTGAAGTGGAGGGCTACTCACCGTCTCTTCAACCACTTGCTTGGAAGCGAACAAGTCGTCGTCACTCTCGTCGTCGTCATCGTCGGCGGCCCCTCGGCGGAGACGGCGTCGCCTTCCAGTCGCCTTGGTCTTTCTCGATGTTGCTGCTACACCATCCGAGTCATCATCGTCAGTCTGGAGTCCCCTCGGGAGCCGAGCCTCACTGCTGTATTCCGTTCGCACGGCGTCCGTTCGGAACTCTTCCTCGTCGTCCGACTGATGCTCATCGTCTCCTGCCATTCGACCCTTCGCACCATCCTCGTCAGCGTCGCTGCCCTTCGCGTCACTGCCCTTCGCGTCGTTGTCATCCTCGTCGGATGAGTCATGCGTCGCGCGGTGCAGTTTCAGGTACTTGACGCGGCGCTCGATCTGCTCAGCAGTACGATCGCGGTCTTGGAACATGTCTTCGTACGAGATGACCTCGTACACGGACGGCAAGTGGCGGTACTGCATGTACACCTTCTTCAGGAAGCGGTCCTCAACCTTGGTCCAGTTCTTGGCGCGTTCCACGGCCGCCTTTGCACGGCGTTTTGGACGAGTCGATGCCACGACTGGAGCGTTCTCCCCATCAAACTCTGCCTCACCCTCGTCGTCGTCTCTCTCCCCACCAGCTTCCTTGTTCTTTGATGCCGCCACGAGCGAAGACGACTGGAAGTCCGTCGAGTCCAGAGAGAACGTGAACTCAGCCTCACCATCCAGCTCTTCAGCATCCAGCGCCTTCTTCTGGCGACGCGCCTCACTGATGCGATCCAGCTTCTCCTGCCGGCCAAGTGCGATCGCTTCAGCACGTGACTTGGTCATACCGTCGATCGGCTCGTAGTTACGCTGCAGTAACAGACACGACTTGGCAGCGTACGGCTGACGCAACAGCGTCTCGACGAACAGCAAGCGATTCTTGTCTGCTAAAGTGAAGAAGTCACGCACGACGCCACGGATGAAGTCGAGGAATCCCTTGAAGTCTGACTGCTTTTGGATCTGCGGGTCTTGGAGCATCTTGTTGAACAGCAGCAGCACGTGAATGTTGTACAGCATAGGCTGCATGGTCCACTCCTCGTCCTTGTGGATGCGAAAGTGCTTGGCTCGGTAGAAGAACGAGTGCACGTAGTGGTTCACCTTGGCGCTGTTCGTGCGGTAGTTGGCGAGCACGTGGCAGTACATCTTCACGGTTTCGAACGATAGAATGGTCTGGAAGTACCGCCGCACGTCGAAATCGGCTTCTTTTCGCTGCATCTCCAGCAGCAGTTGCGCCTGGCGCTCGGCTTCCTCCTCATCTCCAGAGTCGTCGCCATCGTCATCATCATTCGCGCCTTCATCACCATCGCTCGGCTTTTTCTTCTTTTGCTTGCGCTTCTCCTCCATGAACGCCTTTCGACGGGACAGCACCTTAATCGTGCCCTGGGAGTCGAGGATCTTAAAGACGATCTGCAAACGACAACCAACACACAGAATGAGTATACGCAAGATGGATACCAGATAGCCATCAGTAAGAGTACGTACGTGAGTGAGTGTGATGACGTCGATGACGTACTCAGTGGAGAAGGTCCCAGGGCTCCATGTCTTCAGGAGCACTGGCAAGCGATCCAGGAAGTCACGCTCGTAGAAAATCTTGTGCTGCAGCGAGTCAGCAATCCTCTGGAAACGCACGTCGTCGCTGTTTGAAAGCTCCGAGAGGTACGTCATCATCTCCGCCAGCAGCTTCACCGAGACGGTCATGCCGTGGTAGTTCTTCGCGCTGGCGTACGTCTCGATGGACTGCAGCACGAAGTTGAACGAAAACATATCGAGCGTCGACAGCACGGCCTTCTCGTTGAGTTCTGGCATGGCGGGCTCTGGAGGCGGCGCGGTTTCGAAATCCAACGCCTCCATCAGCGCGCGCTTCTGCTTCTCGTGCGCCTTGACCTTGTGGCGGTGCTCCGACTTGAGCGTTTGCATCTTGAGGCGGTGGTACGCCGTCATGAACCACAACAAATGGAAATACTGCAGCCGATCCGTCGACACGAGCTTGGTGCTGCCACGACGGAACTCGCCCTTGAGCGAGTTGGTGAGCTGAAAGTACGACTTCTCCAGCACGGCCTCGCAGATTTCCAGGAGCACGGACATCGTGGGGTGGTCGGCTTCCGTCACGGACTGTTTCGGCGCGAAAATTTCGATCACGTCCATCGTCTGCGTGATCGGCGGCAGGGACCCGCCACGACCAACGCGCTTCCGTGCCACGGGCTTCTTGGCAGCCTGCGGGACTTGCTCGTCGCCCAGTTTGGTGAAACTGGTCAGCACTGTCGTGCGACCAGTGGATCCCACGAGCTTCATCATGCCCCCGAAGTTGGAATGGCGCTTGGACGACACCGGCTTGCGTGGCAGCGCCAGCTTCTTCTCCGTGCTGAGGGCGTGGACGAGGCTCGGAGCCGACGCGGCGCCTGTTGACGAGCCAGCATGGCCTCTTGCGGTCTGGCTGAGTCCTGTAGAAGTGGCAGCGGTCGGCGCACCTGTGAGCTGCAGCTTGAAGAACGCGGCGACGGCCTTCGGCGTAGAGCAGCCCAGCGTGAGATCGATCATCTCCATGATCAGCAGGTTCCACTCGCGGTTCTCGGCCGAGTCGATGTCTTGCGCGAACAGCAGCACCATCTCGTACACGCTCTCTTCGTGCAGCGTGCGGATCAAATCTTGCTGCAGGTGTCCCAAGTGCGACGTGCTGGACGTGAGAAAGCGTGCGTCTTCGTTCGGGATCGCGAGCAGGTTGCGCAGCAGCGTGAGCACGAGTTCCATATTGAGGTAGTCTTCGTCCGTGCGCGCAGAGCCCTTCTTCGCCAGGGGCTCCACGAGGATGGTCATCAGGATGGGCACCACGCGCTCGCGCAGGAACGCGTGCTTGTACTCGCGCAAGTACTTGAGCTGCTGGGCCAGGTTGGTCGAGTCGCGCGGCGGCTTCATCGTGAGCATCACGAGCACCTTAAGGATGGAGAGCACGAGCGACCAGTCGTGCTGGTGGTTCACCAGCAGCGGCAGCAGTTTCTTCTGCAGGATCTTCCACTTGCCGAGCTGCTTCACCACGAGCTTGTGCTTGGCGTGGTCGCGGCGGATGGCGCGCTGCAGGTCGTGGATCCACTCGTCGCAGTCCTCGCCGCGCATGAGCACGGGCGCCTCGCCCTCCTGTGCCACGCGTAGCATGCCCAGATTCGAGCACACGAGCAGCAGCTCGTTCATCATGGCGGCGTCCAGCTTGGCGTCCGCGCCGCCGTCGCCGGCGTCCTCGTCGTCCGACACGTCGAAGTCCTCCAGCTCGTCGTCGCGCACTGCGTGCGTCACCTCCACAGCCTCATCGTCTTCGTTGTACGCGCCGCCTCCTGCAGAGCGCGCGGGCGCCACACCCGCATTCGCAGTCGCCACCGACGCCATTCTCCCTATGGTGGCGTCGAAATGCAAACGGAGATGTTGGCGCCAAAAGCTGCGCGCCAACATGCCGTGAATTGGGAGCAATTCAAATATGAATTGGACCATTTCACCAGGAATTGAACCTCAGATTTAACTTAAATGAATCCACCACCAGGTTAACTGATGCGGAGAGCTCACATCGGAAAATCGCGATGGAGACGCGACGCGCTGTGTCGAATGCGCCGCCGACTGGCGGCCAGCCAGCGCCTCACATGGCCGCCAACGTGCCAAACATGGGCTACGGCATGCATCCGATGCAACAGCAGAGCATGATGCCCGCCGGATACGCGCCCATGGGCGTCGCGCCTGGCCACGCGGCTGGCGGCGGAGGCCCGTCCATGGGCATACCCATGGCCATGCTCAAGCAGGCGTCAGGCTCGGACAGCGCCACGCAGCTCTTCGCAGTGTGCGAGACCTGCATGATCGTGCTACGCGTGAACGGCTACGACATGTCCTACCGCCGCATCTCGGAGCGCAAGTGCCCCAGCTGCTCGGGCATGCTCACGCTGCCGCAGGAGATCATGGAGATGCTCATTCTGTACGGCCACTTCATCCCTGAGCCCGTGGCTGTCACAATCGCGCTGGGAGCTACCGTGACGCACCCGTCTTTGCGCGGCGACTTCGTGGCGTCCGCCATGAACGAGCTGCTCGTGCCACTGCAAACCGACTACGTGTACGATGTCGCGCTGCCCAAGCGCCGCGAGGGCCTCGGCATGTCGCTGCGAATGCACAGTACGTTTACACTCTGCGCGGCTTACGATGTAGAATCACTCACTAACTGGCTGTTGCCTTGTGTTGTATGATAGAGGGGGATTTGATGGTCGGCGGCCTCATCGACCTCGAGGACGGCACTGAGAGCCCGTCGGTGGCCGCGCGCGTTGTCGCCGTGGGCGACGTGCTCGTGGCCATCAACAAAAAGTCCATCACGTCGGCGTCCTTCGAGACCAGCATCCGCACGCTTTCGCACGCCGCATCGCCCGTGTACCTGACATTCCGGCGAGCGCAGCCCGTGAACGTGCTCTAACCACGCAGACGTCTATTCATTCCGTGACTGGTTCATACAATTAGATTATTCACTGTGACTTTCTTGATCGATATGCAAAATTCGGTTGACTTTCATCTTCAGTTTGTGGCGCTCTTCGCGAGCGCGCCGAGTCGCAGCAGCGTCTGCGTGGTGACGACGCCGACGAGCGCGCCTTGGTCACACACGTAGCAGTGGTCGCACCGCATCATGGTGAAAATCATGTGCAGGTCGTCCAGCGGCGTGGCACTTGACACCGTCAGGGCCGTGGGCTTGAGCACGCAAAAGTTGCCGTAGCTCAGCTTGATGGGCTCGTCCAGCTTGTCTCGCTTCGTCTCCGACCAGCCCTCGCTCATGAGGGCGATCATGCGCTCGTCGTCCATCAGAAACGGCAGCCCACCACCAAGAGCTCCGTTCGCTCCGTCGGGCATAGGCGGCATCTGCACGGTAGTCGCCAGCGCGTGGTACACATGGTCGTACGAGTGCTGGGCGTAGAAACCGCCAGGTCGTGGCCCTGCGAGCAGCTTCGTCGCAAGGTTAGTCCACGACGTGGGCGGGGTCTTGGTGGCCATCGCGTCACCAAGGTCGACTTCCACGCCAGGGATGGTGTTGCTTTCGTAGTAGTGGTGGATGAGGTCACGTAGGTTGGCTGCGCTTACGAGTCCGAGAAGCCGCATGTCGAACTCGTTGCTCACCACCGGAATGTCCTGGTCAGGCATGCGCTGGACAGCCAGCAACAGCTTCGCAACGGAGGTTCGCTTGGTCACGAACACCAGCATGGACTCGACAACGTCGCCGGCGACGAGAGTTGGGTCGAAATCCACCAGAGGCAAATACGGCAGCCCACTGCACACAAGCAGCGTGTCGTACACGGACTCTTCTGGCAGCAGGGTGGAGACGCCGATGGAAGCGAGGGTCGCGCAGAAGATGGGCAGCATCAGCGGCATGGAGCCTGTGACTTCGAGCGTGATGACTGCAGCGGAAACGGTGCCTGTCGCCGAACCAGCGAAGGCAGCAGCACCTGCCAGGGCGTACGCACCAGGAATGACCGACGACTTGAGTGCCGGGATGGCGTGCAGCGCTTCACCGAAGAGACGGCCAAACGAAGCACCTGCGATGAACGTGGGGATCCACACGCCGGTGGGCAGTTGCAGAGTGATGCACAGAGGCAGCAGCACCGAGTACAGGATGCAAATCGCCGTCAGCGAGTAGAACTTCGAGATACTGAGCCATGATGCGGGCAGCTCTTTGTCCGTGAACAGTTGCAGGAGGTCGTCGGCTGACTTGGACCGAGCGAACTCGCCAGCCCAAAACGTCAGTGTGGCCACGATGAGAGCGACGAGCACCGGATCCACCCACGTCACAAAGCGCTTCTTCCACTTGCTGTTGCTGTTGCGGAGTTTGCGTCGACGAAGGGCGAGCAAGCGCATCAAGCCGACCATTAGATTGGTGATGACGCCGATGCAAGCGCCCATGAGGACAAAGAACGGCAACTCCCACATGTGGAAGGCGTTTGCCGGCAAGTCCGATTTAAAGGCGGCCGTGTCACGCTCACGCGAGGAGCTGTCCGCCGCTGTGAGCGTGAGCTGAAGCATCAGCGAGCCGGAGACGGAGCTGATGAACGCCTTCATGTAGTTGGAGATGAGATAGTAGGTGGAGGTGACCTCCATGGAGAACAGCACACCACCGATCGGTGACGAGAACGTAGACGCCACACCAACAGCACATGCGGCAGCCAGCAACTGCAGTCGCCCGTTGAGGCGGTCGCTGAAGCCAGCGAAGAGCCGCGTGCGCAGCAGCAAATGCGTCACGATGGACATGATGTGCACGAACGCTCCCTCTGTGCCGACCACGAGACCGGCACCGACCGCACAGATCAGCCCGCCGACCTTGGCGACAAGAGTCAGCGGGTCAAAGTATCCTGGCAGATACATGCGCGCATCAATGCCCGTGAGGATCGACTTCATCTGCGAGATACCCGAGCCGGAGGAGACCGGCGAGAGCCGAGTCCATAACAGCGCGATGACGGTGAAGACGACGGTGTGCGCCGTCCACAGCAGATACCGAAGCACTTCGGACGTGGTGAGGCCGATGAGATAGAGGCGCAGCGATGCTATCTGGCCATACGATCTACAAAACAGAGCGAAGCATGCCATGTGACGCAGTGAGACAGACTGCCACCAGACCATGCGACACCAACAACACAAGGACGTACACTCGGATTCCGTAGCTCAGCGGGCCACCGATGACACCCAGAAGCACCAGAAACAGCAGCACCTTGGCCTGGTGGCGGTAGAACTTGGCGCGCGTCTTGCTCGTGTGCTGCGGGTTCCCGAACAGCGACGTCGAGGAGCGCCGTGAGACCAGCAGGCGCCGTAGTCCGCCGCGACCATCGGTGTAGTCGGACGCAATCTGGCTAGGCTGCCTTGCCTTGATAGAGTGCGGGGTCGTGACCTCCAGGAAGATGTCCTGCAGAGTCTGCGCTGGCGGAGGCGACCGCTTGCCGTCGTCATGGTAGGAGAGTGCACGCTGATGGAACTCGTGCAGACTCTCCATGCGCCCCGTGCGGCGCTTGTGCGCCGGCAGGCGCTCATCACCAGCGTCCAAGGGCGAGGCCACGGCCGTCGCGTGCGTCTGCGACTGCATGTGCATCCCCAGCACAGGACACAGAGCCGCTGACGTACGAGACTCCAGTCGCCCTTCAGTCGGCCGGATCTGAAGAGCTCCAGAGCCAACCCAAGTCAAGCCGGCGAGTCAAGAGCTGAATCAGTGCCTGATGCGCTGGACAATAATCAGCTGCTGTCGTCACGTCGCATCTTTTCTGGAAAATGCTCCAGGGTACTCACTCAAGCTATCTACGGTACTTTTTAAAGTACCGTAGATAGCTTGAGTGAGTACCCTGGAGCATTTTCCAGAAAAGATGCGACGTGACGACAGCAGAAATTTCAAGTAGTATCCATTTTAATGGATACTACTTGAAATTTGTACAGGGTTTTGAAACCGACGAGGCTCGCATTTTTGAGCATTGCCACCGACCCCGTCTGAGTCTCCTCGCTTGAAAAGCGGCATGAGAAGAAACCCCTTTCCCTAAACAGTTGATCTCGTAATTTACGTCTGAGAAATGAAAGAAAACAGAACGCGACCGTGCAAAAGCAGGCGCTTTCTTCAACATGAGTGTGGCCCACCCTTCCACACAAGATCAACTCCTGGCGTCGACTCCATCACTCATTCCGCAAATTGCGTCGAAGTGGCAACTGCGTCCATCAATCAATCCCTCCGCTACATCATGGCCATCTCCTCCGTCTTACGCCATACCATCGCACGCCGCGCGTCCGCTGTGTCCGCCGCCTCCCCCTCCTCGCGTGCGCTGTCCACCGCTGCAGCGTCGGCGGTGTCCAAGGAGTACGACTACGTGATCGTCGGTGGCGGCTCCGCTGGCTGCGTGCTGGCCAACCGCCTAAGCGAGGATCCGAGCAACAAGGTGCTGCTGGTGGAGACGGGTCCGAGCGACGTCAACAAATGGGACTCGTGGAAGATCCACATGCCCGCTGCGCTCACGTTCAACCTCGCGGACGACAAGTACAACTGGTGCTACTACACGGAGCCGCAGAAGAACCTGGACAACCGCTGCCTGCCATGGCCGCGTGGCCGCGTGCTCGGCGGTTCTTCGTCTCTCAACGCCATGGTCTACATCCGCGGCCACGCCTACGACTACGACGACTGGCAGGCCAGCGGCGCCAGTGGCTGGAGCTACGCCGACTGTCTGCCGTACTTTCGCAAGGCCCAGACCCACGAGAACGGTGCGGATGACTACCGAGGTGGCGATGGTCCGCTGCACGTGTCGCGCGGCTCACAGAAGGACCAGATTCTGTTCAAAAAATTCATCGAGGCCGGCGTGCAGGCCGGGTACCCGTTCACGGACGACATGAACGGCTACCAGCAGGAAGGCTTCGGCTGGATGGATATGACGATCCACAAGGGCTTGCGCTGGAGCGCGGCGACGGCGTACCTTCGTCCTGCGATGACCCGCGAGAACCTCACGGTTGTGACGGATACGTTCGTGAACAAGGTGGTGTTCGATGGCAAGAAGGCTGTGGGCATCGAGACCGAACACAACAAGACCAAGGCGCCCGAGACGTACTTCGCCGGCAAGGAGGTTATCCTGTCGGGCGGCGCGATCAATTCGCCTCAGCTACTGATGCTGTCAGGTGTCGGTGACGCCAACCACCTCAAGGAGGTAGGCATCCCAGTCGTTCAGCACGTGCCGGCGGTGGGCCAGAACATGGAGGACCATCTCGACCTGTACATCCAGTACGAATGCACCAAGCCCATCACGCTGCACAACGCGACGTGGAAGTACCCACACAACATGGTCGGCATCGCGCTTGAGTGGCTCTTCAAGCGCACGGGCTGGGGTGCGACGGCCCACTTGGAGTCGGGCGGCTTCATCCGCAGCGCGCCAGGCAAGCGCCACCCTGACCTGCAGTACCACTTCCTTCCTGGCTCGCTCACCGGACAGCTCACGCCAGGCTCCGTGCATGCGTTCCAGGCGCACTGCTCGCCCATGCGGGCCACGAGCCGCGGTTTCCTCAAGCTGCGTAGTGCGAACCCACGCGACTACCCAATCATCGAGCCCAACTACCTCAGCACCGAGGAGGACGTCGTGGACATCCGCAACGGCGTCAAGCTGACGCGCGAAATCCTGGAGCAACAGGTGCTGGACGAGTTCCGTGGTGACGCCATCTCTCCTGCGAAGCACATCCAGACCGACGAGGAGATCGACGCGTGGGTGCGCCAGCACACGGAAAGCGCGTACCACCCGTCCTGCACGAACCGCATGGGCACGGACGACAACACGGTCGTGGACCCAACCACGCGTGTGCACGGCCTGGAGAACCTGCGTGTGGTGGACGCGTCCATCATGCCCAACATCGTGAGCGGCAACCTCAACGGCCCCGTGATCATGATCGCCGAGAAGGCGGCCGACATCATTCTGGGCAAGACGCCATTGCCCAAGTCCACGGCGCCGGTTTACGTCCCCAAGAACTGGGAGACCAGCCAGAGATAATGGACTAGAAAGAGACTCAAAAACAGCCACGTAGAATAAAGAAAATCGTCATCTCCGACTTGTCGTGCTACAGTTTTCCACCAGACGAGTTAAACCGCTGTAAACGCATCCCTGTTACATTTGCTTACACAAAACTGGAAACCTGGTAGATTCTATCTACTGAAATATGATACCCTGCTTAGAATGGTGAGTACCACTTCTTAACTCGT
>JAADXN010000576.1:0-19795 GCA_023337875.1 Pythium apleroticum | reverse complement strand
GAAGAAGTGTCCTGCGTGTTGCTGTCGGTATCGGATCTTGTCTGGCGTGGCGGCTTCGTCGGCGGGGTAGGAGGCGGCTTCGAGAGCGATGACGCGCTGGATGTCTTGCTCGCTGTGGAGCGGCGCGAGGCGGATGGCAGGGGGCGCTGGCATGGTGGCAGAATGGCAAGTGGCAGGATGGCAAGTGGCACTCGTTCGGCGCTGTGGAGATGTCGATGCCGAGGAGCTCAAGCGGATCCGATCCGCCTGTCCGATGGTTTGGGTGGTTTGATCACGTTGAAGCAGATCCCTTGGGCAATCAAAAGCGTTTTATACAGAAGTCGATGGGGTGATAAAAACACTTCTTGTGGACCACATTGCGCATGCATCTAGATCGGGTTACGGTTACGGTTATGAAGATGTACTGTGGAAGACAGATCAAAAGATCAGGTCGGGTTGGCGGGTCGTCATCCTCGAGGACCCGTGATCAGGTGTTCTTGAAATGACGTTCTGAAACTCTGAAACTCAAACTCAAACCGATCCTGCTCCTCCTCCCTCTTCTTCAAGCGTGTTGGGATCGTCTGACCCACGGCAACTTGAAATCGTCCTCTTTGGTGGTCGGTCTTTTCTTGCTCGGCGAGAATGGATCCTAGCCACATCACACGCCAAAAGATCCAAACTGTACACTGCATGCAGTGCACTTACCTAGGTGCTGAAGGCTACGTTGAAGCAGAACGTCAAACAAACCACGCAGGGGGATGATGGAGAGACTGGGCGAAGCGAGTGTGGCCACAATACCTGGATCTAGTACTATACAGTGTGGCTTTGATGGTGGAGACACAAAGTGAAGGGCACGCTTCACATCTCCAGTCTTCCTTGATGAGTGGTGGCCATGGAGTGTCGATGTAATACCGTACTGTTTGCCGCCCACGTATGCATTTCTCCTCGCGGGTCGACGACGGCAACATGAAGTTGCGTCAGGGAGACAGGCAGCCAAGACATCACGCACAATTGGATCCAGTGAACACCTGACATGGGAATGGAGAGAGGGCAGAGCGTCCGCCGAAACGCCAACGATCAGTCCAGTGTGTGGTCCGACGGCATGCTTCTCTTGGCGCACATCCTCTTGCTTTGCGGTGCTCTCTCTTCATCGGGGAGGCAACCTCTATAACTAGAACTAGCCACCCATCGAGGTAAAGGCTACACGCAGGGGTGAACCAACATCGACCCACAAAATGCCTCTGCAGTCTTGCGGCAAAGACGCATAAGGGAACCGAACTGGAGAGGAGAGACGTCTGAGAAGTTCAGTCGCGTCCGGTGCCCAGCGCGGCGTCTTGGTGAGCCCAGGGGAACGGCGGCTGCGTCCCTACATGCAGCAGCCGAGTGACGCAACGTATGGTCCAATTCGTCGGCGGCTGTGAAGAAAATGATCTTGCCTGCCACAGCTGCCACCGCTCCCATCAGGTGACTTGGCTACTTGTCCATTTCACTGCGATCGACGGAAGAGACGCTCTATGCAAGACTCTCGAATCCTTCTGTTGTCTCCTCCACTACAGTACAGTCGATGGGGAAGCAGCTGTGGATTTGATTGCCGCGATGGGTTCGCTTCTGAGTTGTTCCGACCACAGCTCATGCAAGATTAGAATGTCTGGGACTCGGTTAGCAATCGCACCCGCCACATGTCATGGATGTTTAGTTCGGACGCCGAGTCTATGCGTAAACGTGTCGACACCAGCTGGTCTCGCGGCACTCGAAGCACCTCGATGGTGGGCTGGCGCACTGCGGAATTACGTGGCTCGAGCGCGATGGACCTGGAGTGGTCAGCGTGAAGAAGACTAGCTAATGATCACCACACTTCTCTACACAACAATCCAGTCATTCATTCAGCCAGCAATGCGCTCGCTCTTTTTTGGCGACGCCGATGTGTGGTCTCCAATTCTGTGGAACTGGAATCGTTTTCTTCTCGGCCTCCAATGCCTTTGCTGATTTCAACCCATCGAAGATTTTGGTGGAGTTAACTGCAGCCGCTCTGCCAGTTGCTGGTCTTGCTAAACTGATCAGACTGCCACTTCATCTGGGAATTCCCATCAGTTGAGCGGCATGGCGTCCGCCTGCGATGGCTACATTCCGACCTTGGAACAACTTCAAGTTGCCTGATCTCTCAAGCAACTGTCGTTGGGTTGTGGGATTTCTGTGGCGAGAACAAGCATCGTCTCATCCGCAGGCCAATCACGTCAGTGATCCGACTCTTCCCCCCACGCCACTGACATCTAGTTCGTCGGATTGCAAATGCGTCGAATGTTCGAAAACCCATGGACGGAATCCGTTGTCCTGCCTTCTGATTGGTATTTGAAAGCTGATCCTGCTGGAGTCTAAATTTATGGAGGTGACGACAAGACAACAGCAGGTTGTGTGGTCTGGGGCAGCCAAGAAAAGCGCAATGCGAACGCTTTTGGCTCTGCCTCCGCTTTCCTGTGTAGGGTTCAGGTGCTGTGCAAAGGAGCTCAAATCGTTTTTGAGACCTCAAAGACGTAGAAGGGCAAGGGCTCTCTCTGTTGTGGAGAGTTGGCGGGGTTATCTATGCTCTTGTAAACAAGCCCTCAAATCTGTTCTGGGAGAGAGGCCATGCTCTCTTCAGGTTTCCTGTTGCGACCTTTGAGGAAGCCTTGATCCAAAATGTGAGCAGCAAGGGGTCGGTCGGTTGACTGGACGGTCGGAATCGGGCTCATCCGAGGGTCTTATCACGGTGCATAAGACAGCCTAGCAAACAAAGCCTCGAGCAGGCCTGGGTTTCCCCAAGGACGAGTCGGATCCTCGACTGCCTCAGCGATTGATTCTGGGGTGCGCGCAGATGTGGGGTGGGGTTGTCGACGGAATGGACAGGCCACTACAGCGGGCTCGGGTTCGCTCCACGCTCGTCAGTCCAGAGCAACTTGAGGCAGAGAGTGTCGCGGCAGTACAAGCGACAAGCCCTGCGCCGTCTTCGCGTTCTTGTTCTTGGTCATTCACTCGGCGACGCGGCGGGTTGGACGGGTTGGGGTCTTTTCTGCCTTGAGTGGGTCAGTCCGCCTGTCCGGTCCACTCCACTCCAATCCGCGCCGCTCTTCGTCGCTCCTCTCGTCTCCTCCTCCTCCTGCACTGCCGCCACTCTCTTTGAGTGAAAACGCCATCTGCTGCCTCGGCCATTTGTCATTCCCCATTTGGCCATCTCCGGCGCAAGCGACCCCACAACAACCAACAAAACAGCCCGCGATCTTCTTCACCGACCACTAACGAAAATGCTCGCGCCTCCCAACGACTTTGGCTACTCGCAGGCGGCGCATCACCATGCGATGGGCGGCTACGACCACCCACAGCACCACGCGCAGCACAGCGGCGAGCGGCCCAAGATCTTCATGGACGGCGGCCACATGCACGGCGGCATGCAGCACGGCGGCCACCCGGGCATGAACGACTTCCAGCACATGGTTAACGGCCAGCACGGCATGACGCCGCAGCACCACCACCACCAGGGCGGCGACTTCGACCACGAGCCGCTCATGATGAACATGCACAACCCGCAGAGCCACTTCTACCCGCCCATGGGCGCGCAGATGCTGCACGTGTCGTCGGACTACGCCGACTCGATGGACGGCACGACGCCGTCGAACCGCGGCGGCAACAACTCGAAGCGCTCGCGCGAAGAGCTCAACCTCAAGGAGAAGAAGCGCATGTTCAAGCTCAACGACCGCATCAACCACCTCAAGACTGTGCTAGACGAGGCCGGCGTCCAGTCCAAGAAGAACAAGCAGTCGATTCTGGACAACACGTTCCACTACATCGGCATGCTGCGGAGCAACCTGCTCATCGCCAAGCAGAAGGCCGAGCGTGCGGAGAAGCAGGCCGAAGTGTTCCGAAGCCAGGCTGGAAAGGGTGGCAGCGGCAGCAGCGAGGCCGACGTCGTGTTCAAGCGGTGCTTCCAGCAGTCGGCCACGCCGCGTGTGTTGGTGGACCTGAACTTGGAGGCAATCACGTACAACTCGGCGTTCATGCACCAGACGGGCCTGAACGAGGACTCGCTCAAGGGCAAGAGCCCGGCGCTGCGGTCGGCGCTGTGCCTCGACAACAACAAGCTTGAAGGCATCATGAAGAACGCCAAGAGCGGCAAGCCAGTGAGCGCCGTCGTGCAGGCTCGCACGGCCACGGGCATCACGTCGCTCACGCTGATGGTGTCGCCGATGACGGACGACATGGGCAAGATCGCCAACATCGAGTTCAGCCTCATCCCGATGGAGATCTCCTCCGACCTGCCACAGCAGTCGTTCCACAACGTCGTCAAGGGCGAAGGCCAGGAAGCGAGCCCGTCGAGCATCGGTGAGCTGGCGCTGTAAGGCGCCGCTCTTCTGTCGACGGCGTGTACCATATATAATATTCCTCCGGGCGGACAGGACGACCTCCTTCCATCCGCGAGCCCGCAGTTTGATCCGCTCAGATTGTGAGAACCCGCTTCCAGTCACAACGAGCCGGAATCACGAAGGCGAAGACGACCATCTCTACCCCCATAGCCATATAGAATAAAAAATACCACCTCGCAGCAGTGGATCGCCCTGTGGTCTGCTGGCGCGGATCTGATGTATAATAACCTAAAGACGATCCTTTCTCATTTCATTCAGCGTTCCATCCCTCCTCCATGTTCACGCATCTTCCATCGAAAAAATAGAACTTGCACGCGAAAGAAACTCTAGAAAATCAGCGTGCCTGGTGGAGGACAAAAGGACTGACATCTCGAATGACCGTCGTCGAACAAGTGAACGACAACAAAACGTTCGAAGAAAACAGCACTGGCTATCCTTGGCGTTGGCGTGGACGACAAGCTGGATCCACACGCGCTTCATTCGTAGCCAGTTTTTTTTTTTCAAGTTCATAGAAGGCGATGTGCCTCAGACGGTGGGGAGGCCGCCGACAACGTCGACGCCGTCAAACTGTCGAGACGTCCTATTCTCGGCACGCAGGAACCGCATCTGATCCAGGTGTGGCGCGTCCCAGATCCACGAGAATAATGACTCCCGCCTCCCACGGCAACAACATCAAATGGCGACGCCTAGGTCTCCGCTCGGCAAGGTCCTCATTGCGTGGGAGACGATGCAAGTCGAGCTGCACGGCCAGTACTCGATCGATCGCTTCCACGCGCTCCATCAGTACGTCAGCTCCACTAGTGGCCTCCACGCCATCGCCGTGCTCCTGGTCTCTCCGCTCCCCTGTCTCGTCGTGCTGCTGGGCATTGATGCGCTTCCGTTGGCGCCACCAGAGCAGGGAGCCTACGAGCAGCCTTTGGGCTTTTGGGTGCGACAAACGTACTGCAACTGGAGCGTGGCCTTCTTCTTGACGATGCAAGTGTGCTACCTCGAACCAACACTTCGCATGTCGACGCGTCGGATGTGGCTCAACTCGGCCACTATCAGCATGGTCATGGTATCGACCTTCCATCTCGAGGTTCTGACGATCGGCTTTCCTGTTCCGTTTCAGTTGATACCACAGGGATTTCCATTGATGATCTCGACCTGCTTTTCGTGGTGGCTCGCATGGAAAGACAACATTCACGTGAATGCAGACGCCAAACGCGGCGTCGCTCGCTACCTCAACTTCGTCGGCTTCAACATGGCAGTTTTTACGGTTTACACTACCTGCAACCTCGTCTACAACCAACTTACAGGATGGCCCCAAGTCGCATTCACAGCACTGCTACCACTCCTCAAGTTGCTCATCAAAAACGCCACGAATTTTATCGTGCATCACCAAGAAGATCTCGCGCCTGTCCTCGTGGTCGCCAACATTGACGTCTTCCACACGCTGTTCGTCTCTATGACCATGCAACAGACAGGCGCAAGCAATGCCACTGCTGGGCTGTTCATGGCCGTCGATATCGTACAAAGTGCAGTCGCCGTGTACGATGTACGCCAGATCCTTGCGCGACTCGAGGAGCTCAAGGACAAAATGAGACGGGCGGGTCCTGACTCTCCGTCCACGAACTTTGACGGCTTTTTCTCCAGCGTCGTTCAGATCCTCGCGACAAGTGAAGTCGTTCGCCAGCATGCTGCCATCGCCCAACCTCGCCATGTGCGCGATCTCACACGCCCGCGCCGCAAGCGTCAGCGCCGGCTCTTGGTGGGGAGGCGATTTGGTTCCAATGTTTTCCTCGCAGTGCGATCAATTCATCCAGTCCCTCCGTCCACTACTACAGAGCAGAGCCAGCTTAGCCCGGGTCTGCTTGGGAATCCATTATCTCAACTAGAGGCGGCCAAACTCGAGTACGCCCAGAAGACACTCAAGCTGCTTCACATGACCGAGTTCTACGTGCTGCTGGAGTTCGTCGAAGTCATGATCGCCGCGGTCTACGGTAAACGCCATTGACGCCTGCCCCCGTTCTGGTAGATGGATTGGCATGTTCATGTAGTGTGTTGTTACAGGATCGTATCTCTTCGTGATGTCGTACATGCCGAACCGCGTCTACTACCCAATGTTCGCAGCACTGAGTCCATCTCAACTACGAACGGCGGCTGCCCACGTCGCTATGTATGCCTCATTGGAGCTGTTGTCGTTAGTGGTCTTCCTGGCGGTTATCAGGTACTGCATCAAAGGCTTTTCACCGCTGCGGCAGCTCGCGTTTGCCTTGCAGACCCACTGGAGGCTTTTCCAGTCGATTTGTGCGATCTGGGTGAACTTGGTAGGGCAGGCGTCGATCATTCACGGCGGTGAGGTCTCGTCTCTTCCGTTCCCTGGGCTTGAGCTGACAGCGACGCTGACTGCAATTGAATCGTGACTTTGCAGGCTGCGACTACACTTTCCAGTTCAAGTGGCTTCGACAACCGGAACCAAAAGAACAACCGTAGCTTTCTTCACAGATACAGATAACGGAGCTCGAGGCTCCACAAACCAAGGCAGTCACGAAACCAGACTCCCTGAATTCGAAAGCTACGTCAACGCGTTCATTCAGATCCGTCGAAAACGACGAAGGCGTCACGTTGGTGTCAGATTGACTCCACTAGTGTCAAGCATCACGACTGTCGCTCTCCCTCTCTCTCTGTCGATCTGAAAACGGATGGACAGAAGTGTTGACACCTTGAAGTGCGTTGGGTCATCAAGACCAGCCAATCGTAAGCACCTCCCGCCTGATCCACCAATGGGCTTCGGCGACAAATGTGGGCCACCGTCTGTAATTAGTCATCACGTAAGCGTGAGTGCCATCACAGTCTCACTTGCTCTCCCACGCCCCATCGACTTGAGGCCTCCTCCGACTCCGCCGCCACAATCGGACAATTACGCCTCGCAGGCGTCGGCGCGCGTGCTCACGGACTCCGTTCTGTGGCGCGGCATCACGACCTTCCAGGCCGGCCTCCCGCGTGGGCTGTACGACTTCTGGGTGGCTCATGAGCCGTCGGTCGTGCACTCGACGGATCGATTTGGGACCACCAAAGGCTTCACAGGCCTGCTACAACTCGTCGTTCAGCATGGCACTGTCCATCAACTCGATGCGCTGTCCAATGTCAAGTACTTCAAGTCCAGCAAGCCTTCTGAGAAGCCCAAGACCGTAAACTTCAGGAACCTGAGCAGACAGGCGATTGAGGCCAACCGTGCGGACATGCTCGAGTGGGCGATCGCCCACAACACGCTCTTTGAGCCACGAGCGACTGTGTGGCAGACAGCGATTCGCCACCATCGTGATGGCGACACTCGCACACTCGACGTGCTCCGCGTCCACAAGTCCATCAATGCGACGCAGCTTCCTTCCGTGTTGGAGATGTACGACGTCGAACTCGTGCGCTGGATCGGCGACCACTTCCCAGCATCAATAGACGTGAGTTTCATGGACCACGCGCTGTATTCCGCCAACTATGCGATCGTGAAGTACCTGTTGGATCACCACCCAACACACAACTTTGGCGAGTGGCTTATCAAGAGCCTGATATACAGCGGCAAACTCGACATTTTCCGCTGTACTTTGGAGAAACGGCCCACAGAAATCGACCGCGACGTCATCAGGCATCTCATCGTGCACGACCATCACGACAAGGACTTCGTAAAGGTCATCGCAGAGCTCGGTAGCTTTGAAGACGTCGCTCGGGAAGTCGCGGCGAGTTGCATTTCCAGCGGAGACCTTGCTCTCCTCGAGCGCTTGTTCGACGATGGACTGCTGCCCAGTGGAGAACCGTTCTCGCTCGATGTGGCGTTCATCTTGAGGCTGGATGTGATCAGATTCCTGGAGGACCGACAGCTTGCTACTGCGACCACTGAAGCGATGGACGCGGCTGCTGAGCGCAAGCAGTGGGATGTGGTGATGTATCTCCACGCGAACCGGTCGGAAGGCTGCACGACGCGCGTCATGGACGCCGCAGCAGCTCAAGGGCGACTCACAGATGTCTGTTTCTTCCACGAGAATCGATCTGAAGGCGGTTCGACTCGTGCCATGGATGTGGCGGCCGAAAACGGCCACTTCAACGTCGTGATGTTCCTGCATGCGAAGCGAAACGAAGGGTGCACGGCCGACGGCGTGAAGGCGGCGCTCAAGAATGGTCACTTGGAGATCGTTCGCTTTCTATACGAGCACTACCGCGAGCTGTTCGGGCCAGATATGCTCCACGGTCTACTTCTCCACGGCGCGTTCGAAATCTGGGCGGAGCTGCGAGAACTGTACCAGCATGAAGCCAACGCTGTCGTTGAATCAGCTCTGCTCGACGCAGGAGAGCACTTCGAATTGCCGACGATCCAGTTCATCATCCACGACCTAGGGCACGTCGATCTAGCCCACGTTGCTGTCAACGGCGCCGCCAAGAGCGACCTCCAGAGCCACGACGCGCAGTGGCCACGTGCGGTCATGAGGATCAGTGGGCCGGAGAGCTGTCGCTTGAGTGCTATCCGCAACGCCGTGGTCGCAGCAAGTCCCCACCATGATCTCTCCAATCTCCAGTTCCTGATCTCGGTGTGCTGTGAGAGTGAGGCCAGTCAAGTCGCGACCACAGACGCGAAGGAGAACTGGCAAAGTGAGTCGCTCGTCCAGGAGTTGGAGGCTTGGGTCGAGAGCGGCTGCACACAGCCCGAGCTCCCGCCCGTGCATCCTCTGTTGCTCGATACGAGGACACCGAGCTGGGCCGTGGAGCTTGCGCTCATGGGTTGCGATGGCGCCTACGACCCCTACAGTGGGAGTGACGTACAAATACCGTGGGCGGTTCGTGCGGTCAACAAGGGAGACTGTGCGTTCCTGGAAATCGTGAAAGGCTCCCAAGTCGACGATTCAATGTTCTCGTTCGAAGGCGCTCGCGTGGCTGCTGTCCGACGAGGGAATCTACGCATCCTGCAGTGGCTGCTGAGCAACGTCGACGTACCCGTGGAGCTGACACTGCTGGACGAAGCGCTGTACTACCACCAGTTTGAGGTCGCCGAGTGGCTTGCCGCCAACTGTGCTGATGCATGTTGGGAACTCAACTGGGACGCCAAGGTCGCCGTGACTTCGTTGGGGCGATGCGGCCTGGCGGATGGCGTGCTTCTGTCGTGGATCGAAGAGCATGCTGCTGTGCGAGACCTTGTTGATTTTGGTGGCATCGCGCGCCACGCGACCAAGTATGGAGATGTAGACACGCTGCGAGAACTCCACAGAACCCACCCGGAGGTTTTTGAGACCCATCAGAACCTCGAGGCTGCTGCAGGCGATGCTGTTGTGCGCGGGTTCTTGATGGAGATCGGCTACGCGTTCATGCACTGATCAGTCCCCTTAGTTGCATCGCGTGGTTTTCCTGTCTAGATTAGATGCGGTAATGGTGAGGTGGGGGGATTCACAAGATCCAGAAGCCCAACTGACGGACCAGGCTCCCAGATGCCCTGTGTGTGTGCTGTGCCATGTGCGGGGATATTTTAATAGTCCACACTAAGCGATCAGAACGCATTCGTCAGCTCAGGACGCGCGCCGCGCACAAGACACGTCGCGACTTTCGAAACGAACGCGGGGTCGCGTTGTATCCAGATATCCTTTCTCGGGGCTGTTCCTTCTCCGCTAAAAACAATTTTTTTTTAGGTTGGCATGTACGCCTGCTATCGTTGGTCGTGTTTTTGGCGATTCTCAGCCGTCTCATCTAGGGGTTTTCACCGCTGCGGCAGCTTGCGTTCGCCTTGCAGACCAACTGGACGCTCGTCTAGACGCTGTCTGCGATTTGGGTGCACATGGCCGCGGAGATCTCGATCCTTCACGTTGGTAAGACTGACACCTAGGCAGCGCAAGGCGAAATTGACACTTTGGATTACTGAAGATTGCATGCTCTCACACTTCGCAAGTCTTTTAGTTCTGTGAACGCGACAAGTGGCAGACATAGAGACATAGCGAAGCTGATTGGAGGCGCACTTCAAGGACGAGAACATCGTGGTGTGACAGCGGAGGCCTGGCGTGCCACGCTACTTTCGGGCTCACTCGCTGTTCGTGACTACAACTACAAATGGTAACGCGTACGTCTCCCCTCGACAAGGTGCTCATCGCGTGGGAGACGGTGCAAGTCGAGCTCCACGGCCAGTACTCGATCAAGCGCCTTCACGCCCTCCGGAAGTGCATCGACTCCACTAGCGTCCTGCAGGCAATCGTTGTGCTTCTCGCCACGCCTCTTCTATGTCTAGCCGTGCTGCTAGGCATTGATGCGCTTCCGCTGGCACCAACAGAGGATGGGGTATCGAAGCAGCCCCTGGGATTCTGGCTACGGAACTTCTACAGCAGCTGGAGCACGGTCTTCTTCATGACGGTGCAAGTGTGCGAGCTCGAGCCATCGCTTCGTATGTCGACGCTGCGCCTGTGGCTCAACTCCATTGTCATTAGTTTATTCGTCCTTGCGACGTACAACCTCGAAGTTCTGGTCATCGGCTTCCCGGTTCCGTTCACGCTGCAAGTACAGGCGCCTCCATTGATGATGGGAGTCTGCTTTTCGTGGTGGCTCTCGTGGAGACACACGTTCAGCACGAACGCGGCAGTCAAGGAGAGTGTCGTTCGCTATCTCAACTTCGCCGGCTTCAACATGGCAGTCTTTGTCATTTACATTGCCTACAACCTCGTGTACAACCAACTCCACGGATGGCTCCAGGTCGCGTTCACAGCGCTGCTGCCACTCTTGAAGTTGGTCGTCAAGAACGTCACGAATGTTGTTGTGTATCACCAAGAAGATCTGGCACCGGTGCTCGTGGTCGCGAACATCGACGTCTTCCACACCATGTTCGTCTCGTTGACGATGCAACAGACTGGCACGAAAAACATGACCACACTTCTCTTCATGGTCGTCGATATCGTGCAAAGTGCTGTCGCCGTGTACGGCGTGCGCCAGATCCTCGCGCGACTTGAGGTGCTGAAGGGTAAAATGAAACGTGTGAATCGAGGTTCCCCACCGCCGACCTTTCACGGCGTTTTGAGCAGTGCCACTCGGATTCTCGAGACGTCTGAGTCCGTTCGCCGCCATCCCGCCATTGCTCAGCCCCGACACCTGCGCGATCTCGCTCGACCACGTCACAAGCGTCAGAGCCGACTCTTGGTGGGGAGTCGATTTGGTTCCAATGCTGTGCTAGCCCAACCTATCCACCCAGACCCAATGTTCCGCACCGCAGAGCGGAGCAAAAGTGGCCCACGCTTACTCGGCTCCCCTGGTAAACCCTTGTCTGATCTGGATTCGGTCAAACTCGAGTACGCCCAAAAGACGCTCAAGCTCCTCCACATGACCGAGTTCTACGTGCTGCTTGAATTCGTTGAGGTGATGGTGGCCACACTGTACGGTACGTGGCACGGAGGCGCTTTGCTGTCAGGCCTATAGACTGACGATTTGCGGGGCTTTGTCGCTGCAGGAACGTACTTCTACGTGGTCTCCTACATGCCAAATCACGCCTACTATCCGAAGTTTGCGGCATTGAGTCCGCCGCAGCTGCGAGCTGCGGCTGCCCATATCGTGGTGTACGCCTCGTTGGAGCTACTCTCGTTGGTCGTCTTTCTGGGGTTCTCAGCCATCTTATCAAGGGGTTTTCGCCACTGCGCCAGCTTGCGTTTGCCTTGCAGACTCATTGGAAGCTTATCCAGCCCATGGGTCTGCTCTGGGTACACTTGGTCACGCAAACCTCGATCATTCACGGCGGTGAGATTGATTTCCTCCCAATACGTGGCAGATTTGTTGCTTATCGCGACATATTTTGCAGGGTGTGACTTCACGTTCCAGTTCAAGTGGCTAAGGCGTGGGAAATCGGGCGGCTAAAGGCATTGTGCGTGATGGAGGAATCAACAGTTTGGCGGTGAAGAATTTCGATGCATCGAAACCTGCGCTGACACGCAGACCCAAATGAGAGCTACAGGGCGCTCGAAACTGGAACATCAACAACGTCATGTGCGTGGATGCTTGGTCCCAGGTCGTGAAAGAGCGGCATTGGCGGTCAACATGGCAGCAGGTATTTCTTCGAACCTGCTTTCGATCTAGTGCGAAAACCGACCGGGATGCCTCATTGGACTCGTACCGTACAGGACGTCGAATCTGTTCATGGAAGACGATCTAATGTGGCCGTGCGCTTCGTGCACCAGATCTTTTCGAGTCCCGGAAACTTTAGAGAGTTGATCTATTGTTCCAATTTTTCTCAGAATCAGAAACGATTCGATTTTTCGTGAGTGATGATGATCGATTTATCGGCGCCAGCACGGAGAACTGAAGCATTGTATTGTCACCTTGTGGAGCAGCCACCAAGACTAGTCCAAACTGGACGAGGCATCCACAAAGGCGGAGAGCGTGTGGAAGGGGATCAGCGTAGAATGCGATGTAGCCGCCGGCTGCGCTCTTTTTATGTATGGCCGGACGAGCCTGAATCTGGTCAGGCACCAAAGCAGTGGCGAGGCTAAATTTGTCAAACCACAAATATCCCAGCATGAGAGTTCACCATCGGTGTTGTTGCGTCTTTCACCAGCGACTGTGAACGAAATCCACACTGCATGGCGTATTTTTGTCATTCTAGTGACGGTGAATAGGAAGGGACTCGGTCCCCGAGGCTTCGTAACAAGACGCCCAAGGAAGCCATCCCATCTTCAGTGGCGCCATGCGAAATACAAGAAGGGGTGGTACAAGGTTGTGGCCTCTACTGCACTACGCTCTGCGACTATGGGAGGGCGTGCAAGTCGAGCTCCATGGCCAGTACTCAGTCCACCGCTTGCATGAGCTACGTGAATACATTGACACCACCAGCATCTGTCAAGTCATCGCGCCTATATTGCTCACGCCGCTGCCATGTCTCTGCCTCGTCGTCGGTATTGACGCGCTACCCCTCGTGTCGCCGGATGAAGGACTCGCTAGACAGACAGTCGGCTTTTGGATTCGAGGCTACTACACTTGTTGGAGCATGGTGTACTTGATTGCGACACAGGCGTGCGAGATCGTGCCAGGGCTAGCATCACCAGCGCCGCGCCTGCTGCTGCTCTCCATAGTCGTCGCGGCTGCCGTGGTGGCAGTGGTCTACGCGCAAATGTGCGTGATCGGCTTTCCCGTACCGTTACGTTCTACATGCAGATCGTGCCGTGGATGGTCCTCGCTGGCTCCTCGCTGTGGCTGATGTGGAAACCCAAAATCAAAGGAGACCCGGCTATCAAGGCGAACTTCCTGCGGCATCTGAAGGCAACTCGAATCCACATTGTCGCCTCCGTTGCCTACATCGTGTACAACGCGGCGTATAAGCAGCTCACGCGGCAGGCCCAATCATTCTTCGTGCTGCTATTGCCCGTCATGAAAGTCCTGTTCAAGACCAAGATCAGCAACGCGTTGGACCACTTGGAGGATCTCACACCCGTCATTGTGGTCTTCCACATCGATGTCTTCCACTCGCTCTTTGTCTCGCTGACGATACAGCAGACCGCGATGAACAACTCCGTCGTCGCTCTCACGATGGCTGTCGATCTGGCTCAGTTTTTCATCGCGCTGTATGAAGTTCGAACTGTTCTGAATCGTCTCCACGAACTGTCAAAGACCCTCGAAGGGAGCAACGTACCAGACTCGGGTTCGATCCGTCCGACGATCAAACGAGGGATGATGGGCTACACTGCTTGGAGTCTCCAGTCCAACGAACGCGTACGTACCAACCCGACGATCACCCTACCACGCAGCCAACGCAAGTACCACCAACCACGGTCACCAGAGCAAACTTCCTCCGGGCGTCAGCGCAAATGGCGGTGCTTTTCACGTGGTCGTTCGATCCATCCTGTGGCAGTCAGGCCAACTGCAGACCTGCAACCAGGAGAGCCTCTCACAAGTCTTGAGCGAGAGCAGGTCGAGTACAGCCAGAAGACACTCAAGCTGCTTTACATGACAGAGTTCTACGTGCTCATCGAGTACGCAGAAGTCATGATCACCGTGTTCTTCGGTACGTACACGTTCTCCACAGAGCTAATGCCTCCTCTAACTACTCGTATGTGTCACATAGCGGTGTATATGTTTGCGCTTTCTCATTTACCCAACCGCGTCTACTACTCGCAGTTTGTGGGCCTGAGCGACGAAGAATTGCGCAACGCCTCGAGTCGAATAGGTCTCTACGCTTCTCTCGAGTTGCTGACTTTCGTCGCCTTCTGCGGACTGCTTGACTTCCAGATCGAGGGATTTTCCGTGTTGCGGCAGCTTGCGTTCACACTGAGAAGACACTGGAAGCTGATCCAGTCGACGGTGGTTGTGTGGGTGTTCGTGGCCGTCCAGATCAAGTTCCAACACTTTGGTATAGCTCACCTTTCCCCCCTCGGCTTTTAGGTCATGATGGTCTCACTGACTGAGTTTTCTTTGTAGGCAACGACTTCACATTCAAGTTCAAGTGGCTACGTGGTGACCAGTCCAAGTAGTTGGCCCAGGATATCCCACCAACTGAGAGCCACTCATAGCTTCAAGGTGGCCATCACTCCAATAAAATAGAATGCTTTCTGGTTTCATGTTTCGATTGTTGAGTCCAACCTAAGGGATGAAGTGAAGTGAAGCGATCAAAGAGGGGATGGCTGTGCCATCTCGAAACAGCGTGTCAGTTTCCTTTTCTGCGCTCCAATTTGGTTGTTCTGCACTCCGACTTGCACAAGGGCATTTGCAGAGTCGGTGTTCTGTCGAGGATGGCCGCGCGCACATCCTCCAAGCCTGGATCTCAAGCACACACCCTAGTCAAAACTCCACAGTGACCAACAGCCACAGTCCAAGTGACCGATGACCATCACTCCTATAAAATCGAATGTTTTGCACGTCTCTGGTCACCATCTGAATGTGCTTGGGGGAGAAGACCCCCGACTTTGAGGCTTTGGGCTGGTATACAATGAGATCTGACAACTGGTACTAATTCAATTGGACTGCGTTTAGCTGTCCGAGTCTCGATGGCGCAGCCACTTGAACTGAAACGTGAAATCGCTGCCTACGGTCCACACCGACGACGCCTGGGTTAGAATCACTTTTTTGTTTTTTGTGCCCACGCGTAATGGCTCTTACCACTGTGAATGAGTGTGATCTGCGCGACCAGGTGGACCCATACCAGACACAACGACTGGAGAAGCTTCCAGTGAGTCTTCAAGGCAAATGCGAGCTGTCTTAGCGGCGAGAACCCCTTGATTTGGTACCCCAACACCCACAGAAAGACGACCAACGAGAGAAGCTCCCATGAAGCGTACACGGTGACTTGGGCAGCCGCAGCTCGCAGTTCGGCAGGAGTTAGCACTGCGAACTTTGGATAGAAGACGCGGTTCGGCATGAACGAGATCACGTACGAATAAACTCCTGCGAAACCACCATCCACCAGATCAGTACTGCACATCTGTGTTCCCGTACATACTTCAACAACACAAGAGGCCGTACCGTACACCGTGGCGACCATGACCTCGATGAATTCTACCAGCACGTAAAACTCGACCAAGTGAAGCAGCTTGAGCGTCTTCTGCGCGTACTCAGCTTGGGCTGACTCCAATTCCGTTAGAGGCTTCGTGGAAACGTCGCAGGTAGCTGGAGTGAACGGAGCTGGCTGAACTGCTGTGAGTCTTGACTGAAAACTTGCCAGGATTATACTGCGGTGACTGCTTTCCGGTCGAGCGAGGTCGTGCAAATGCCGAGGTTGAGCTATGGTAGGGTGCTGACGAGCGATCTCACTCGAGTTGAGGATCCCAAGAATGCCGGAGAGGAAGCCGCCAACGCCGGGATGTGAATACTGTTGATATGATACTGCGTGTCCGATTTGAGCCTCCAACCCTTTCAGGCATAGAACGATCTGGCGCACTTTGTAGGCGGCGATAATATTTTGCACGATGTCGACGATCACGAACAGGGTTACGGTCACGGTGCTCGTGGCTGCCTGTTGCATTGCCAAGGAGACGAACAGCGTGTGGAAGATGTCGACATTGGAAACCACGAGTACGGGCGCGAGGTCTTCGTCATGATACACGACAGAACTTGTGACGTTTCGAACGAGCGACTTCATCAATGGCAGCACCGCTGCAAACGTGACCTGGCCCCACCCCTGAAGTTGTATGTACACGAGAGTGAAGCCAATGTACGTGATGAAGACCGTGATGTCGGTGATGATGAACTTGATGAAGCGCACGAGGCTGGCCCTTGCTTCGGCACTCACACGAAGCGTATTTCTCCATGAATACCACCACGACACGCTCAGGGCGACGATCAATGGGCCTGATTGGACTTGTAGCGTGAAGGGAACAGGAAATCCGATGAACACGATCTCGAGATGGTAGGTCGCCATCAGGAAAAGGCTCGAGGCTGAGGATATCAACCATAGGCGATCAATCGGCATAGGGAGTGATGGCTCGACCTCGCACAAAGCCACCGTCGTCAAAGAGACCAAGCTCCACGCGGTATACAACCATCGAAGCCAATACCACATCGTTTGGTTACGAGCGCCTTCCTCTGGTGACACCAACGGAAGCGCGTCAATACCCAGAAGCACGCACAGACACGGGAGCGGAGTGACCAGGAGCACGGAGATGGCCTTCAGAGTGCTGGTGGAATCGATGTACTGGTGGAGGGCGTAGAGGCGCTTGATGGAATACCGGCCGTCGAGTTTTGCCTGCACTGTCTCCAGCGCATCGAGTAGTTTGCGTCGCCAAGATGCCTTACTCTCCATTCGTCGTGGAAGTGGTGGAGGCGGGGAGCCTCAAAACAGGGCGAAAATTGACGCCTGTGGGTGTCAGTGACGATGCGAAGCTTGCTATTATACTCTCGTAGTTCACGTGTGAGGCACCAACTAATCTTAGCAACCGCGTGTGTGTTCATGCGGCTGATGTCGAGGCGAATGCGAGCTGAACGTGGCTCCTTGTTCCCAAATTTAGAACGAGATAGTTGACTCTCAGGTTGGTGGCAATCCAACTGATTACAGTCGAAGGCAAGAGCTCGCGAAAGCCTGATCCACGTTGTGATTGTATTGTTGAACGACACTTTGCATTAGTGGGGCTCCGCTCTCCAAGCGCTCTTCGTTTCAGCTCACTCTTTCTGCGGTTTCGCTGACCTACAATTTTCAGTCCAAATAAATCGAATGTTTTGCATTTCTCTGGGTCTTCTTCGGACCATCACTCCAAGAAAGTCGAATGTTCCCGGTCACGAGGCTGTCGAACCAAATTCGGTGCTGGAGGTGAACCAACGATTGTATGTGAAGTGGCTATCGCTGTAGCTATACGCTCTCTGTGACCTCAGGCAGGTCCCAATGATAGTTAGATTCGGGGCTAACCATGCGAGCCTCTATGCTTCAGCCACTTGAACTGAAAACTGAAGTCACAGCCTGATCAATATCCGTCCCTGTAAGTAGTCATCACCAGCGCCCTTGAGTTGTTTGTTCGCTGTTCTCACCACTGTGAACGATCAAAATTTGCATCACCAGGTTGACCCAAATCATGCACATCGATTGCAGGATCTTCCAGTGCATCTGTAAAGCAAAGCGGAGAAAACCCCTTGATGTGGTACCCGAGCACTGCCACAAACGCAACAAACGAGATGAGCTCCAGCGAGGCGTACACTGTGACTTGCATTGCGGCCGTTCGCAGCTGCGATGGACTCAGCGCAGCGAACTTCGAGTAGTAGGCGCGGTTCGGCATGTACGAGATAGCGTACGAGTACGTTCCTGCTCCAAGACAACACCATAGTAATCAGATTCAAATTGTTAGACCAGTCAAACAGTCCCTGACAACAAGTTCACACGCAGTAGGCATCAAACGCGTCGAATGCCACGTACCGTAAACCGTGGCAATCATGACTTCGATGAACTCCAGCAGCACGTAGAACTCGGCCATGTGTAGCAGCTTGAGCGTTTTTTTTAACGTACTTGACTTGAGCCGACTCAAGCTCGCTCAGAGGATGCATCGGCAAGCCGTTGCGAGCCTGGCCCACCTCATGATCGCTTTGCCTTAACGAAACAACCAGCGGGCCTGGGTGGGTTGGTTGGACTCGTATAACAGAGATTGCGCTTCGTTGGGTCCATAGTCGACTGCGAGTCGACTCTCGCAGGTGTCGAGGCCGAGCGATTGACGGATGCTGACGAACGTTGTCACTTTTCTCGAGCACTCTGCTTGCACTCGCCAAGAAGCCACCAGAGTAGAGTGATGGATTGGCTTCATTTGCACATCGTATTTGACCCTTGAGCTCCTCGAGGCGCGCGAGGATGCAGCGCACTTCGTACAGAGCAATGGCGTTCTGCACGGTGTCGACGACCATGAACAGAGCCACGGTCATATTGCTGTTTGTCGAGGCTTGTTGCATGGTCGAAGAGACGAAGAGCGTGTGAAATAATTCAATGGTCGAGACGATCAGCACGGGCGCGAGGTCCTCCTGATGGAACACGTACGAGCTCATCAAGTTCTTGAGGAGAAAATTTCATCGCGGCAGGAAAGCCGCCAGCACGATTTGCCCCGACTCGTCGAGTTGATTGTACACATGATTGTAGCCGAGATAGGAGACGAAGACGAAGTGGACGGTGTTGGCGAACTGGAGGTAGCGCACGATGCTGGTTTTGGCGTCAGCATTGGCACGCAGCATGTCCTTCTACGCGAGCCACGAGGACAGGCACAGTGACGCCATCAACGGTATCGTCTGGAACTGCAGCGCGAATGGCACGGGGAAGCCGATGGCCAGGATCTCGAGGTAGTACGATGCCAGCATGAACAGGCTAGTTGATATGGAAATGCCCCACAGGCGCTGAGTTGACATGGGCAGCGATGGCTCGATCTGGCACACTTGAACGGTCATCAAAAAGAGCGCCGCTCCAGCCAGCGTAAAAGACCCGAAGCCACAACCCTGCAGGCTGCTTGTCGGCGCCTTCCTCAGGAGGTGACAGCGGAAGCGCGTCGATGCCCAGCAGCACACACAGACACGGAAGTGGAGAGAGCAGGAGCACGACGATCGCCTGCACCACGTTGGTGGAGTCGATGTACCGGTCGAGCGCGTGAAGGCGCACGACAGAGTACTGGCCTTGGATCTCGACTTGCAGCGTCTCCAAAGCGTCGAGGAGCTTGGTCGTCCATGACGTCCTCGTCGCCATTCGCCGCTGGATCGTGGTGACACGACTGATAGTCGGGGTGCCTCCAGAGCTAGGTCGGCGTGGGTCGTGCGATCTGAACGTGGCAGTGACTTTCCCAAATTAGAAATCTAGGCACCAAAAATGATCTTAGAGTGCCTCAGCTATGTTGTTGGTCTCTGCATGCAGAGCTGCATCAAACGCCGACCGTCTATATACTACGTAGTATCTGTACAGCCGATCGCCACACACATCCATACGAGGGGCGATCCGAGTGTGACTACCAAGATGGGCACCAGAAGTTCGACACCCCAAGGTAGTTGAG
>JAADXN010000575.1:0-19805 GCA_023337875.1 Pythium apleroticum | reverse complement strand
TGGTACACGACATCGACGACAGGAATCGGAACGGCGTATCTCAAATCGTGGCAACGAGCGATCAACAACTACATCCTAAGAGCAGTCACCGAACCGAACCAACAACGGCTCCCAATGGATGCAGCGTGGCTGTACAGTCGGACCAACAAACTCACACTCAAACTCCCGAACATCAGAACGATTGTTCGTCGCCAACGCATCCAACTCCTACAACAAGTGACGAAGTCAGAGATTCATGACACGGAGATCACCTGGTCTACGATTGCTCGCGCGAGACTCAACACTATCACAGGAGCTTTGGGTCGAGTTGATCGTAGCGACTTTCTGTGGGCAAACCCGAGAACCAAGTATGTTCAAGAACGCATTAGAAGCCTCACACCATGGTGGCGACTCGTAGCAGAGACGTGGTACGACAGTGATTTCCAACTCGACTTGTCGGCATTGAAGGAAAGTGAGCGGTACCAGATGCACGTAGAAGCCCCACTATGGCTCAATCGTCACAGCGAATGGCAGTACCAGCCTCCATTGCAGCTCGCAAGACGAAGTCTCCTACCACCACGATCCAACACAAACCACACGTTCAGAGTCAACATTGCCATGGCTTCCAAGATCTTTTGCCTCAACGACGTCCTCACGGAAAATCAAGAGTGGCCTTCTCTTGAAGTCTTCTCTCAACGGATTCTCATCGACCTGGCGACACGTGACATGGAGATACCAAGCCAACGTCGTGTCTCTCAATTGTACAGAGAACTGAGCCAGATTTTCACCCGTCGACGACCAGCAGCATACGACAGCGACAGAGGATGGCAATGGCCATGGGCTTTGAAGACAGCTATTTGTCTCGTTGGAGGTGGACGCACGCAGTCCATCTTCGTCCTTCGAAGTAGGTAAGAAGATCCAGCCGAACTGGAACGTTCGGAAATACTCCACGACGATTTCCACTGCTTGCTCTCGCCGATCAGTAATTGTTTGATGCATTTGTGGCTGCTGGGCTTTGATCTTGGTCGACAGCAGCGTCCGATGGAGCTGCAGATTCGAGATGCCATCACGTCCATGCGCAAGCGATCGTCGAGGATCTGGAGGCGGTCTCGCAAGCGCTTCATGCCGCGAGGAAACTGTTTCTTCTTGGAGTTTGCCGGCAGGATCTGGCCGTCGCGGGAGACGCCTCCGGTCGAGTCGTCAGCTTAGTAGCTGTGAGCGTCCACAAGCATCGCGATGATGGACGCAGAAAATGCCTTGCCTGGCGGAGCGTAGCAGTTGACGTCACACTGGTCGTGGATATCTGGTTCGTCTTGACGCCCTGGACGGCCTGAATATCAACGCGCTTTATGCCGTATTCGATGCCAGATCTCGGATCTTGTGGGCTGCTGCCGTCGCCCGTCCCTCCCCTCAGGCCGTGAGACCGAGGTCAAACACGTTTACAACGCGTACGGTCTCCACCATTTTGTGGAAACTTACCTTGTTTAAGCCATCGCTAATCCTTCTTCTTGACGAAGGCGAGTATCAGAGAACAAACTGTGGGACCTGTCGTCATCCGTGAACGACATTTTTCATGGTTGCGTTTTTATGCTGCCATCGGAAGCTCATCCCGCGATTTCAAAGCCGTCGTCCCAAAATAAGTTCAAACCGATTGATAATTTACCAAACAACGGTATCCTACTTTTTACACTGTGCGCTGACGGGGGACTCCTCAGCCCATGCGTTCTGAACGCCGTTCTTCAGCTCTGACTTCGACAGCATGCGCACGGCGTCAAGCAACTCGTGCCGCCGATGTCCAGCAGAGTCGCCACGTGTGACAGGCACGCGTTGGTGTGGACGCGCCGTAACCGAATGCGGGGTTGCGTGTGCTTGCGGGCTGCGCGAAGATCCGCACGGTTCTCATTTTTCTCAACCATCTCACTGATTCTTTTGGTGATATACGACGCTGAACGAACCAGCCGCCGCAGCGTCGAGTGCGAGCATCCGATATGTGCGTGTACTTCCGCGTCGTTTTTGCCTTGATGGTGGTTGTGAGTGCTGCTTCGGGGCGGAAGACACGCCAATAACGTTAATTTATTCAATCCTTAGCCACGACCACAGTTGCCCGATCCATATTGACTGAACGTCTGGCTTGGAAGACAAGGCGACGTGCGGTCGAGACAAAAGATCCACTCACGACGGAGCAGAAGGGCTTCGTGAGGGCAGACCACTGTTATCGGACGAAGGTAAGTGCGTATCAGCGTATTTTGGCGGACGTGTTGATCGATAATAGGATCATATTCAGGCTGTGCTTCGTGATTCCTGGGACTGTTTCAAAGGTGCGTCGGCTCGAGCGGGGTTCGAGAAACTCTGTGAGCAGAAATCCATTCGACACACATCAGTACGCGTTCTTGCTATTTCATTGATCGCATAACTAGTCTTCCTCACTTCTCGGTTGAAGAGGCCACCAAACAGAACGAGAGCAGTGCTGGGCGAAGAAATCGGCGTCAGGCGGACTATGATCCCGCGGTTTTTCCTCGAACAGCAGAAGTAATACGCAGCATGCCAGCTCCATTGTGACTTGATCCAAAAGGCATCGGACGCCTCCGTGTGATTCAACCATCGAGTTCCCCAGGTTGCGACTGGGATTCAAGCCGGGTGAATTGAGAGTATCCGAGCCAATCAGCGAAACGAACACAAAGCTGCCAAACCAATGACGAAACATGAATGTTGAACCGCTCTTGGTAAATTAACTCATGCTTTACCTTTTTCAGACAGTCAGGATCTGGAAGATCCAAAAGATGTGCAGAATGGATACATCAAGTGGAAACGTGGACACACTACTAGACGAGTCGGTGCTGGCGCAATATATGCATCATTTCCGTGGCTTCAGGGCAGGACTGGGATTATACGTGTAAGGCGTTTCTCTCGGCTTGGCACTGCCGTGTAAAGCTTGACGAGCGTTCACTGATGGTGATAAACACTAGAGGTTATCTGAAGGCTTCGCTCCTTCAACCTTGCACTAATTTGTGCCCGCTGAATCAAATCATATTCAGGCTGCCCACAGGTTTTGTCAAGGTCACGTGCCAAGTTCCCAAGACACGGTTGCGATGCGTTACGACACCAACGCTCCTCTCGACCGATCAACGTCCATGGCTGCTCGACCACGTCAGTTTCCATGTTGATTAGCTGCATGTTCCCTTTGCGTTTTCTCTAGCTGTTAGAGTACATTAATTGGGCTCAATGGACTCCACTTTACACACACATGCCAAGGTGATATTGTCAATAGTGATCTCTAAGTTTTCCCTCTGCTTCTCGTCGTCTGTGTTCCTAGCAGGCATTCAACGTCGCGTAAGCTGCCAATGACTCGCTGCAGAGCAGCCACCACATCCAGGTCGACGTCATAGAGGATTACGTGACCCTCTGCATCAAAATGAAATACTTCTCGACTCGGATATTGGATCTGGATACCAACCAAACGCTCCACCAGCGACGGGTCCTTCAGTACTGCTGGATATAGTTCCTGGATTTGGGTAGGCGCCATCCACCCACTCCACGAGCCAAGAGCGACCACAATAGTCTCGTGAATCGAGCCGTGGCAGCTCATACTCGTCAATTCCAGTCGATTGTTTTCGTGGTGCGTCGAGAAACGTTGCCAATGTTGCACGAGAGCGGTGACTCCGTCCTCCCGGCTTGATGCCTGTATAGAAGGGTTCACTGCTGTCGCAATGAATCGATGCTGCCGGTCCAGTACCATATCTTGACGCTGGTTGGGTGGGCGCGGCTCTTCCTCGCGTTGGGAACCAACAGGGAATTTCGTTTCTTCATAATCAACGACTTGCTGGCCTTGGATGGCTGTCCGACCAGACGCCGAGCGATCGGCGCGTTGGCCGACTCGATCTCCACCACCAAAGCCAACAGGCTGAATCCAGCCGAACTGGAACGCTCGGAAATACTCCACGACGATTTCCACTGCTTGCTCTCGCCGATCAGTAATTGTTTGATGCATTTGTGGCTGCTGGGCTTTGATCTTGGTCGACATCAGCGTCCGATGGAGCTGCAGGTCCAAGATCTGCTGCTTCAGGGCCATCACGTCCATGCGCAAACGATCGTCGAGGATCTGGAGGCGGTCTCGCAAGCGCTTCATGCCGCGAGGAAACTGTTTCTTCTTGGAGTTTGCCGGCAGGATCTGGCCGTCGCGGGAGACGCCTCCGGTCGTGTCATCGGCTTCATAGCTGTGGACGTCCACAAGCGTCGCAATGACCGACGCCGATAGCGCCTGGCCGAGAGAAGCAGTCGCGTTGGCAGTCGACGGCCCGACCACGCGGGGGTCCTCCGGGTCTGGACTGTCGACGGGGAAGTCCACGCCCCTCATAGTGTGGCCTTCGTCGTGCTGTCGGAACTCTCTTGTGAATTCGAGCCTGGGTTTGTAATCTGCTATTACCCAGGGCTCCCTCTGTTGTCGCCGTGAGCCTCGAGACAAATGCGCTCACGGACGAAACGCAGCTTTCAATAGGAGGACGGGATTTGGTTTCCTACCAAGAAGCTCACCTTGTTGTGTGAAAAAGGAGAGATGCATGAAAACGGTGGGGACAGTAACTCAGTAGGTGATGGATGGCCTGGCACGGGCAGCACTGGAAGCGGTTTTGGCATGGAGCACACGACGTTTGTTCGAGTTTCCAGGCGTTCTTCCCACATTATTCGTCTTGAAAAAGCATGAGTGCACTGAAAAATCTGCACCGTTGATACCGACCACGGGGGACAATGCTTCGCACAGCGCAACGTTCGCTGGCACAGGCGTGAAGACTTCTGATCGAAAGAAATGTCGTGTTCATGAGATTTATGTGAAATTCTATCCAAAATTTGAACAAAATTCCCAAAAATCATTAACAGCCCCAGGACAACTTTACAAAACAAGACCAGATTCTGACGTTTCTGGCAAAGCACGTTCACAGCACTGCCTTGGTGGTCCAACGCACCTTTCGCCCACGGATTCCGCGGGTTCGTGGTTCACGCCCAAACGCTGCGTCTGACGCGTCAATGAGGTCTCCGGCCGACGAGCGCTGCGTGAAACATCGTCACCAAACAGCCCACACCGGTCAGTACCCTGCACGGACTTGGGAGTCAACTCCCGCTGACTGCGTCTCGAAAGGTATCCGTTTGTGTGTCCGCTTTTGGTAAGAATTGTCTGTTACGCTCTGTCTCCGTTCGACTCACCCATCTCTTCATCGACAACGGAGGCAGTGTCGTGCGGGAGTGCAGTGTTGACGCAGGCAGCTTCACGAGTGCGCGAACAGCTCCATAGAACTCAATGTCGGTCTCAGACTCCCAAACAAGGCGTGTAAGTTCGTCGGGAAGATCGAGTTGAACGGCAGAAGACTTTCCTGGGAGTCGATTTCGAAGTAGACATGGCAGCACGAGAAGGTAGCCGACGAGCCTTGCGCTGCTGACGAAGGGACAAGAACGACCGCATAAGGTCGCGACGGTTTCTAAAACTCGTGGGCAAACTCTCCTTCCTCTGCCTTGGTCGATGGTCGCTAATGCAACTCCTCAGGCGAGCCGTTGCCAGTCAAAGTGTTTCAACCAGCACGTCATTAAAAGGAGTTGCTACGAGTGCTGCCGTTGAGGGCGCCGTCGGAGTTGTGCGTGAATCCTCCCGACGATGTGACTGGTTAACAGGGTCGATGCTTGAGCGCCTCGAGCGCAACCAGCGGTAATACACAACCAATATATTAATTAAAAACGGGGATTCCTTGATTATACTCAGCAACGCGAACTCCCATGTGAACGGAAGCGATTGTGAAGATGGTGCGCTGGTGGATGGAGGGCTGACTCATGGCAGAGCAAATTTATTCGACGTTGATTCACCGAGGAGTCCAGTTCGCAGCCGAAAAACCATCACGCTCATCAGCCTCCCGGCTTTTTGTTTATGAAGACTTTGTTTCTGAGCTCGAGATCGCTCTCGATTTGCGTCGTTGTTTGTTCCTGGTTACACCAACACTTTCTTAAAGGGAAGTCGACCAATCTTGACGCGAAGGCGTGCATACAAATCACTTCGACGAGAGAGAAGATGCGATCGCGGTCGTATACAGTAGCAGCCTACCATCTCAAAGTCAAAGGTCTCACGATAAAGCTATGAACATATACCATTCTGAACTTCGCACGGCTTGCAGAGCTCCTGCACAAGGAATAGTTCGATGGCGAATACTTCTGAAATCACGTTGAGTCGGGCTGACAAATGGAAAGGACAATGAAAGAATATATTAAACTGCACATGTATTACGCGATGAACTGTAAATGACGCGTCCGCCTCGTTTGTACTGAACAAACTCAACCTGTATAACTCTTAGTGGAGGTAGCATTCCGACCAAATCCGTGTGTCCTATGAAGGCAACTGGAAAGTCAATTTCTCCGGCGTGAGTCACCGAGCCTCTCGCGGGCAGCAGATACAGTGATTGGCATTCCCATTCAAGCTGACTCCTCTTCCTGTAGTCATCGATTGGGATCTCTTGCGAATTTACGCGATCCATGAGCCAACAAGACGCTGTGATAACACTAATAAACCAAGTTTTGGATGAGAGGGGAATCCTCAGCACAGCGCCATGTTTTTCGTCGAGGCAACTGCGGGAGAAACAAACTATTAGGATCGACTTTGGCACAGAGCCGAAGAGCTTGTCGCCGCATGAACGTCGGTTTCATTGCCAAGCAATGGACCAGCAAGTTAATCCTCCCTGATTCCACGAGCCACACATCATAATCGCCTCACGAAGATCTCAAAATGCTCCAGTCGTGGGCAGACTGGAACTGCTTGGAATTTCAGAGTCTCTGCATGCTGTGATAACTGTGGGCACCGATATCTTGGTCTGTACATTCACGTCAATCCCCTCAATCAGCGCCACCGTCTTGACGTGGGTGCATAGGATCTCACATGCGATGTTAACGTCCGTCCTTTTCGCAGCGCCAGCCTGGAGTCGCGAAGATCCCACCGACGACTCGCCGACCGACGCTACAAACTCGTGCCCACAGTAGCCGAGGGACCGCGTGAAGACGCGACTACGTGCGCATACGAACGCGAGACCGAGCTGTGGACACGAATGAGATGAGATGGCCATCCTTAGCATGGAAACCGGAGACCGCCGACGCCGTCGCCGTCTCCCGGACTGTTCGAAGACCGCACCGGCATAGTGCTTGTCCGCATTGGACGTACAGGCTTGGAGCTTTCCCGGATCTGGAGAACAGTTCTGGCCACAGCTTACCAGCGCGGTGAGGTGGCCAAAGCCGCTCTGGTCGACGCTTGGCGGCGTGGAGGGGAGGCATCCATCAGACATTTCGCGGTCTCTCCTGGGCAAGTGAGTCAATGGCAGTCTCAGCCAGACCCACTTCTGTTAAACGACCACGTACTATACCCTATTCTGGAATACTTGAGAAATTTCACGCCTGCAAACTGAAAGGCGTCCTCATCCCACTTGGCACCGGGTCTCACGATGTGGGCTCGGGTTGGGTACAGTACCAAAACAAGTTGATTGACAGCTTCCTTTTTTGAAAGCGGCTCGTAAAATTTCCAGTCGCCTCCTCTGTTCGTCAAACAGCCACGCCGACCCAGGACCC
The DNA here is from genome assembly GCA_023337875.1 of Pythium apleroticum. Taxonomy (NCBI): domain Eukaryota; phylum Oomycota; class Peronosporomycetes; order Pythiales; family Pythiaceae; genus Pythium; species Pythium apleroticum. The sequence continues at coordinate 12,239 of JAADXN010000575.1, read as the reverse complement.
GGAAGCTGCTCGCTCGCACGGGGCTTGCCGCCGCCGCCGTCCATGCCTTTCACGGCCACTGTAGCCGCACATGTGAGACTGTACCTCTGTCCACTGCACGAGCGCTGATTGTCTGCGGGGTGATGCGCAGCGAGACTTCTGGGAATCGCGGACGGCTTCGCTAAGCGACGGTAGGTTTTAGAGTGTGAAGTCGTGATGCTGTTGGCGGAAACCAGCGGCGTCGGCCCGTCAGAGACGCGCACGCGAAGCCAGCGACACGATGCTCAGCGGGCTGGGCCACCGCAACCATCACGTGCTCACTGCAGTGGAACCGCCTGTGGGAGGGACTGAGGACTGAGTCTGTCCGGCCCAAGTTCCTCACGAAGCAGATTGGTCTCAGATGCGGTAAGTGAATAGCTTGCAGGATGGAACGGTACATTACATCCATTAATGATGTTGGCCTTCTAACCCATAGGGCTGTCTGGTATTCAAGATGGCTCGCGTGAGGACAACGGGAATGCCTGTGCCGTATCGTGAGATGAGCAAGGTGCGCCGCCATCATTTCGAGAGGCAACACAATCACGTCGCGCTGTGGATTCGAAGCTGCCAAGCGACGAGAACTGTCGATCGACCGCCATACCGTGCTGTATTTTGATCGTCAGAGCGGCCGGCATTGATGTGTCCTCGTTCAATCGAAGGGTGAAAAATTATTGCGCGTTACCGTACGTGATATGAGGAGATGTGATGATTGTCTGATGCATTTGGATTTGCTGGGGATTAGAAAGTAACTGTGATTGTGGTTGCTTGCAGGTAGTCGAGTTGAGTCGTGACATTTAGCGGACTGACGCCTGGTGTGGATACTTGACCATCGGCCGACAGCTCGTTGTTTGTCGATGCAGATTATCAGCGTGTATCCCAAGTCGAACATACTGGTATGCAGGTTCATTTGCTGATGAGGTGTTTGTACGTAAATCTCGAAAGGAAAAGCTGGAATTTTTGATGCCGAGACTGCTTTGATGGCTGGAAAAAAAAGTATATCATCCGCTAGACTTTATTGTCGGAAAGTGTTCGCCATCTTCCCTGGCTGCACGGATCAGCGACAGCAGGGACCTGCTTTATCGTGTGAAGATGTCAGCGGTGTTGAACACAGAAGCAGGTTGCCGGTGCGTAAACGAAAAGCCACATTATGTGTGATGAAGTCAGACGATGGGACGCCAACAAAAAATTAACTCTCGGACTACGACACTGTTAGTAAGATTAACGATGGGGGTCAACAGGCTACTGCGGTGAGGTTATAGATCTCCGCGTGATCCTACAAGACTGAATCGCAATACATGTCGCCAAGCCTACTGGTCAAGACCTCAGGATCGGTCAGATTATCTCGTCGTCGAACAATACCCAGTGGTGCGACCCGTAGTGAATTGAAATTGCGGCTGTCTCTGCGCAAGGATCTATTCTATTCGACTGTCAGCAATTAACTGTCGATGTATCCACTTTCCAATATCTTGGCACCATCAAGGAGGCGATTGGCGAATGCAAGGCTGTCGAGAACAACTTGTAGTGCTGCCACAAAGTCCACGTCCCAATCCAGGCGAATGAGTTGGCCTGAGTCATTGAAATAAAAGACTTTTCGAACAGGATACTTGATGCAGGAACCAACAAGCTGCGCCACAATCTCTCCGTCGTCAAGTACATGCGGGTACACGGCTTCGATCATTCGTTGTGTCACGTAGCCACTCAGAGTTGCAACAGCAACAACAATGGGCTCATCTGGAGATCCGTGGCTGCTGAAACTTGAAAGCGTGCAGTTCACGGAGTCGAAGCCCTCACTGTAGCGCCTCCACTGGGTGATCAGTTCGCTTTGGCCGTTCACAAACGGCCCAAACTGCATCTCTGGATGCGCTACCGTGTCAAGGTAGCGGCGTAGAGTCGATGTGTCCGGAGGGGTCTCGTCAGAATATGGGAATATCGGTTTGTCTTCAAGGCCGTCGTCTTGGAGCTGATGATCGTGAGGCCGGTCGTGCGTATTCGTGGTCGAAATCCCGTCTCTAAAGACTTCGAAGTACGCCCGCACTGCGCGTGTGGTGAGCTCAGCGAGCCGCGTTCGGCGTGCGTCGCGTCTTGTCTCCAGCAGCGCCGTCTGCGTGTTGAGGTCGTTGATCTCCTGCTTGAGCGCATTCACTTCCAGTTTAAGCCTCGTCTCGAGCGTGTGGAGACGGTCTCGCAGACGCCGCAGCGCCGGGGGAAACCTGCGTTTCTTCGACTGCGTCGGCAACAGCTCGCCATTTCGACTGACGCGCATGGGGCCACCAATGGGCTCGTAGATCTGAGCGGACTCGAGCGTCGGCACGACGGTAGCGGACAGCGCACCGACAAACACGGGCGTCTGTCGCGAACCCGCGGCCCACGACGAAGGGCCGGATCGGAGCATTGCCGCCTGCGTGCCCGCTGTGCTGTCGCCTGTGGCTCGCGTGTGGGCGTGGAACTGCGAGGCCACCTCATCATCCTCCATGGCGATCGAAGCTTGGGGACGGCGGCGAGACGCCTGCCGTGTTTGTGGGAGGCGCTGGGAGCTGTGAAGCCGCGACGGAGCCCTCAGCTCCGAACGAAAAACGCAATCGTTTCGTCAGCGTGGTCCGTCGATCCGGTCGCCCGCGGACAGTGGAGGAGCGAGGCAGTCAGTCACTGGAATCACGTCTCGGCGGGTCGTGGGACGGTCTCACCTTCATGTGGTCTCGATTTCAACACATTTCACCTTGTTTTGGTCAGCCGAGTTTAACGTAATCGCATTGATATAGTAACCCAAACCGTGAATCAAAGAACGTGGAGGTGATATCTACTGATTCAACAGCTTTCTGATTGAATCAGTACTTTTCAACCGGATCCCACTGCGGCGTGAATGCCTCCGCCAGTCATGGGCAGAGATAAGAGCTCTACGAAGCCTGGCGACTTCTACTCTGAACGTAAAGGGACCGCGTCGCCGATACGGTGTGCATGTAGACTCTTTCGTTGGTGTATGCTCAATACTCCTGCTTGTCGCAGTCTTCGCGGCGTCAAATGCGCCAAGATCTTTGCGGCGACCGAAGTCGCAATGCGCTCATTCCCTCAATGAGCCAGGGGGCTGGCTGCACACAGATACAGGCTTAGCCGCAACGTTCCGACGAAGACGTTTGACGCGGGGCTGAAAGGTGTAAGCATGAGAGACCTCTTTCGTCGACTGGAGCAACGCGTTTACTGTGGGTTTACGCGGTGATCGCTCTGGTGAACCGGTTCATTCACGGCGTGAACTTCACGCCTATCGATCTGCATACACGACACGATCTGCCACCAGTAAACAAAGATTCATCTGCAGCAGTGCAGCTGCTTTGAGTGGTGACGTGTGACCGACTGCAGCTTCGGCGTTGCGAGTTCTGCTTGCATGATGCATTGATCCTACGCTGACGAGCTTTGGTTGCAACTTGACGAGGCCGTGGTGGGGAATTTTGTGCCAGGATGTGGATAAACACAATGCGCGGGTAAGGCAAACTTCGCCCGCGGTAGCGGAAGTGCTCAGCGTTTGGTATTAGAGCGGGCTTCGTGAGAAAGATGTCAAGGCACGAGGATGACATAGCAACGGAACATAGCAACGGAAGTAATCCATTGATAAGTTATCACATTCGGAAAGTGTCCTCTTTACGGCCGTGGTTCGTGGCCACATATGATCGCCTCTGTCTTCCTGTCTCGATTACGGCGTCCTCGTCTGATGATTTTTGGATTGTTGGAAGGCCATGTCCACCAGGCAAGGCCATACAAATATCCAGACGTGGCTTGAGTGTCAATTTGCACGATGATCTTCCGGCGCGACGAGCCATCCGATCTTCCGATCCTTCTGCACTCAAGACAAGTCGGTATCTGGTGAAAGACAGCGACCTCCTTGGAGATGTCTTCAATTCATTGGTTCACGTGGCTTCAACTTCAAAATCGATGCTCGTTGAGAAGAACTTCCTTAGTATATCGTGGGCACCATCCTCACGATCCTGCGCCACTACAGTAATGAAGAGTCAACTCGACTGCAACTTGACATCCGCTTCCGCTTTGAGCTGAGCTCGATTTCTGCGTGTAGGTAGGTGGAGATTTATTGCTGAAACCCTCGAAGAGCTGACTGCGACGGAAGAGATGAGCTCCTGGCTGTCGTCTCGCACTTCAATATCTCGTTGGATTTGACCGTGGCAGCTTCGAAGTCGCGATCAGACCGGTTCTCGTGAGTATTCGCGAGCGGAAAGCTTGGAAAACCATAACTTCCATCTGGCAAGCGACTGGTACAATGCTGCGCCGCCATCGTTATAAAGGAGAAGCTGCAACGCAGGGATGCTGTACTCGGGCCTCTGCACCCACGCTAATATCGGACTGGATCTTCGCAAGCTGTGTCCACAGTGAAGCACGGAAGAGATCTGGACGTGAGCGAGTTCGTCGACAAGCACTTCGTCGAGGCGGAGCTCGCTCCTGGCCACGATCAGAACGTGGAGGAGTATCCGTCGCGCTCGAGACACCGTGGCGTCGCTTGAAACGGCATATCTCGTATACATCGACAATTTGGGAGCCTGGAATCGTCTGACTGCATTGCAGAAGTGCGGTGCGATGAGCTAACACATTAATGTTATCAGGAGAAATACGAACAAGCCGCCCGGCGTCTCTGCCAGTGGTCGTCGTTGTCGTTGTGGTACAGAGAGATTGTCACGGCGGACGCTTCCTCCTCTCGGGCACCTTCGACGCTACGAGCGCCAGTCATCGCCTGGCTCGTGGCTGGGGAATCACTTCGCTTGCTTGCGTGGTACAGACAACATGGTCGTGGAATGGATGCAGCAGCCACGGCGGAGCTGGCACCGATCTCGCCATGCGGACGCTGTCCGTCGCTGTCTGTGTGTGTGGACGCCCAAGTCGTCCCACGACCACACGGCCACAGTCGGCGGTCGCTTGCAAGCAGCTCACGCTGCACGACCCCATGCAACGAGCTCTCGCTGGCTGCCATCGACGACAACGGCATCCTTGGTCTCTTCGAACAGCTTCGCGCTGTCTTGGGAGCTTGATCTTCCAGTGTTCCAAGCGTCTCTGTGTCCTCAAATACAACCGTATTATGGTATTTGTGGCGTACTATTTGTCCTCTTTTAGAAACTCGAACGAACGCCCCAATCACACGCAGTCTTTCCACGACCACCTCGTCAGGAGGCCAACGACAGGATTTTGTGTCGGCTGGGTGACGAAACCTCTTTTCGTCAGAAGCCCCGACACATCCACGACCAACGCAAGTCGAAGCGGAGTACCATTGCTTCTACTCGGCACCACGTTCACCATACAGCCAGGCACGAAGACCCCAGGCGCGAGGCAGAGTCCTCCGGGACTCGCAGCTCCTGCCTCGCCAGCGACTCTCGCTGCTGTGGCGCTCGCCCCAGCGCTCTCCGCCTCCGTCATAGCCACGCTCGAAGACGCCCACAGGGTCGATGCTGCCGATGCCACGAGTGGCAGCTTGAAGGATGATGCGGGCCCACTCGCACCACTTCGCAAGAAACAGTACCCTCGCGGCCTCAAGCGCCTGCGAGACCGGCTCCAGGTATTGGATGTTCGGCTGCGGCTGGACGTGAACGCACTCAAGCAGCAAATATCGGACCTGCAGCTTCACAGCACGCTGCTTGCAAACAAAATCAAAATCCAGCAGCCACGGCGTGGAAAGGAACACGCCGTGGAGACCGTCGCAGAGTACTTTGGTGCATTTCAGCTTGGCTCGATGCTGCCTCTAGACACTCGTGGTGAAGACCCACTGAGTCGATATCACAGCAGCTCAGCGTCTGGCCAATCTCACAGCAATGGCCACGCCGCCATTGATCAAGACGAAACCAAGCACACCGTTCGCTCGTATCTGGAGGACCAGTCGTTCGAGCCGGAGCGTCTTCGGCTGTTTGAGGACCGCCAGCACCAGTTCCTCATGACGGCTCTCGATCCGACAATGCAAACAGCGGGCCAGAAGGATGGTGTTCGCGTGTTCGTGGAGCGATGGAAGAACTTCTCGAGATGCCACGGCGTTGCTCGACTGGAGTTGACGAGCATGAGCTGCCATGGCTCGGAAGAGGAGCCGATCGTGATCGCTCACGGCCTCTGGAGTGGCTACATCACAACAGCCCAGCTCCCGGAGCTGTATCCAGCGGTTTTGATGGATTCGCTGCTAGAGAAGAATATCGTCGGCACGCATATCCAGTATCCGAGCCGGGAAGTCTTCCATTTCAATGCAGAGGGTCGCGTCATTCTTTACGATGTCGACCTTGATCTCGTTTGCGCATTGCACCAAGCTATTGGCAATCTATGCGACGTCGAGCGAGCAATGAGACGATAGAATCGATTTCGGGTAGTATTGATTTGACTTTGAAGTATTCGATACGTGACCCCAGCTCAATATGCAATCGCGCTCCGTTTGAAATGGTGATGTTTGATGCTCTAACGCGGACCCCAATGGCACGCTACATCCTTACGTGTGTATTACAGAAATCCGTTCTGCATTTCAACGATAAAGAAGAGGTTCGATCTGTGCGAGGCAGTTGGGAGGTTGCTATCCTTTCGTGTGTGTGTCTTACAAGGCACGTAATTGTATGTTACGCTTCTCTGTTTACTTGGGCAAACACTTCAATCTCGTTGTCGTTGAAGCCACCTATCCGCTGTCTTCCGTCCTGTCCTTTAAGGATCCGTACAGCGCGAAGAACTGCGCGAAAATCGTATTACTTTGACGTGACGTTTTCAGTGGGAGATCACCGCCAGTGTCGTGGTGCCGAAATCCCACCACCAACACACGCAACGAAACGTCCAGCCTAATCCAAGTCGACAGCCGCGGACGAACGCACCAAACCTCCGTCTCGACTCGCCCAACAAGCTCACGAAGTATCCGGATATCTATCACTGGGGTCCAGGTCACCGCAATTGTTCGTTGAAAGCGGTGCAATTTTCACCTGGAATGATTCAACCATACAAAAAAGACCCACCAGCGAAATCAATGAGGATAGTTGCAGTGGACTTCGGTAACGACGCACCTCGAAGTTTTCGCATTCCGAGCTCTTGTCCCGAGCGGTTTCTCGGCTATGGCGTGTACTACGAGCCTGCGTCTTGAGCAACTGTGTGTATGCAACAAATGAAGCCCGTTGAGCGGTCGATCGTTAAAAGATCACAAGTGCCACACATCACATGTGTCACATGTGGTCCGCTCAGACAGCGTCAAGGCCTTGATTGCTTGAGTCGAGTCCCCAAACTCATTCAAACTTTTCCTGTTCGCTAGCGACGGTGAAATGTCAACCTGTTAGTCGGGTCCCGCTGCGTTTGCATTGCATGTCCATTGTTTGTCGTACACATACGCACCACTTGGTCGTATCACGCCCTTCGAGCCCAGTCTTGATCGACAGGCGCCATAGAGGGTGTCCCAATATCAGACGAGAGAGAGAGTCACAGATGCCTGCATCCGCGCATCGTTGGTGGCATCGGCGTTCGTGCTCGGAGAGACAGTGTCGATAATCGCGCCGCCATTCGCGTCATCGCGTGGCATTTGCCATCACGTAAGAGGTAGCCGAAGATGAAAGCAGCGCGATTTGAGGGGGACGAGGTCTGTTTGGCTCGAAAAGTGGCCCCAGACATCGCTGCTAGCCGTGTGAGTCGAGCAGAGTCACTCTGCCTTCGCTCACTCCCCTCTCGCCCTGGCATTGCTGTTCTCAGCGTGGAGTTGACATCGCAGCTCAGCGATTGCACCAGTGGGGGCAGGAAGGAGCCGCTGTGCTGGGGATCCTCCTCCGCGTCGAGGATATCGTCTGAGACCTGCTCTTGGGTTCATGCCGTGTGGCCCACACTATCGCAGTGTGACCGAGACATTGTGGCCTGCAATAAACTAGGGACAGTGTCATCCGGCAGTTGGATAAATGTACTGTGTTTACAGTACACGAACCCCAGGAGTGGAACGCAATGCCAATTTTCTCACCCATACTTCGCGCTTTATCGAGGTGGGTGATTTGTGTGCGCTGTGTGTGCCTGGAGACTCTCGCGAATTCGGGCACGAGAGCGAGCGCTCGCTTTGAGGGTTTTGGCGGTTGCAGTAGCAGCCAGAACGCTCGGATTTGAGTGCTGAAAGAATTGGCCAGCATTGTGCACTGCGCGGCTCTGACGCTAACACTTCTGATGGAGTGAATGCTTCCGTCAATATTGAATACTTCTGATGGAATGCAGCTCGTCAAACGAAGATCTTGGGGTTCGCGCACCAGGCCGCCTTCCCACGCGCCATCATCGAGCACCTGAGCTCTTGTCGGGATTCAACGCATTTCTGACAAACTAACACGTACTGTAGGAGCCTACTCCCCCCCCCCCACACACACACACAAACACACGGCCACGAGAACTTCGTTTGACGTATTGGAATACCGCCCTGGTGGTGGCAAGAGCATCCTCCGGCTAGCATCCCTACACTGGCTTGGCTCCAATAGCCGATGCCAGCGACTCGTTTCGTTTGAAAATGTGCCGGGCCGGTCCAGTTGAGCTGATGAAGCGGATGGACAAGCCAGCTAGCGTTCGTGTGAAGAGGAAGCGGACGAGTTGCGCCACAAGTGAGGAGGATGTACGTTGTCTGGACAAGTCACGAACACCACACTGGCGCGATCATCATGTGTTGCTCGCTCCTGGATGTTCAGAAGACGCACTAAGGAGCTACAAACTGAAACTTCCGAATTTCAACTGTGCAATTCACTTCCGCCTTCAACTATCGGAGGCGTACTGGTCGTCAGCTAGTAGCACTTCGAGCAGAAGGCCACCAATATTGCGTGACCAGTCATGACTGACTTTGGCAGCTTCATCTTCCGTCGAGTTCTTTTGTCGTATCCATTGTTTTACATATCAAATCTGTTTTTCTCCATCGCCATTCTACTCGTCCCGGCCGATCGCGTTGGCGATGATCGGATCCGTCGCGCAGTCCTTGTCCGCAGCGACGCCCACGAACACGGGGAAGCGCGGGATGCCGTCGTTCGTGAGCTCTTGGCACTTGTACACGATGATCTCGCCGATCTTGGGAGGATTCTCGCGCTGCTCGTCCGACAGGCCGCTCGCGACCTTGAACATCTTGCCGCTCGCCATCTTGCAGCGCAGCGCACCACACATGCCAGTGTATTTGCCCTTGCCGTCTTCGTGGGCGATGACCTCGGCCTCGCCGTCGTGGAAGCTCTTGATCTTGAGCAGCGACGACGAACGACCACCGGCGTACTTACTTCCGGGCTCACGGATCATGAGACCTTCGCCGCCGAGCTTTTCGATCTCGTCGAAAACCTGGTCCAGGTGCGCCATCGACTTGCACTTTGTATGCTCGACCCACTCGACATACTTCGAGTCCATTTTCGTGATGATCTCTTGGGTCTTCTTCATGCGATCTTCGAACGGTTTTTGGCCGAGTGTCGGCGCGTCGAAAACCTTGTACACGAGCTGGTCCCAGTGCTTGGAGCCGTCCGTTTTCGCGATGCCCACAGTGAACTGGAAGCGGCCTCGGCCGCCGAAGAGCTCACCGTCAAGATCCACGTCCGTTGGGAACCCAGCAGTGAACCAGTCCGGTGCGGGGTACACATTGCCCAGTCGAGACAAGAACACTTGCTTGCTGGCGTCCCAGTAAGCGCGCACGCCGTCGAGCTTCTCACTGATCCACCAGTCCACTGGGTCGTTCTTCTCGCGCTCCCACTTCTTCGCCAGCAGCACGTTCGGTGCGCTTGCCTTCGTTGCTTTCGACGACTTACCAGTCGGGCTGCCAGCTTTCTTTGACACTCCGCGGGGAGCTGAGGCGGATCCCTTCGCACGGACAGCCTCGTACTCCTCGCCAAGAATATCCTTCAGGTGCTTGCACGTCCGAGATGTTGGCGCGTGGCGCTGGTTGCGCCACGCAGGACAGTTACACGAGTACGTCCTGCCCAGGCGCTTGACGAGGTACGTCGAGTTGGACGACGAGCTCTTGGCTTCATGGAAAGTTCCATCTGGGATGAGAGTCTTGGGAGCGATGCCGTTGATCGCACCAGTCTCCGAGTCGTAATCAATCTCATCCGATCCGCTGCCTTCGGACGCTGGCTCTTCCTTTGCCTTCTTCGCAGGAGGTGGTGAGCTGGCGGCACTTGCAGCCGTTCCGTCCATCGCGTTCAGCTTGTCCTCCCATTCATCCTCCGTGAAGATCTGAAGTCCCAACTTCTCAGCTTCATCGCGCTTCTGGCCAGCGCGCTCGCCACAGACCAAGATCGTCGTGGCCTTGGTTACGCGGGCGTCCACACGGAACCCCTTGGCTTCCGCCGCCGAGGTCGCCTCCTTGCGCGAGTACTTGACCAGCGTGCCCGTGAACACGACAACATCCTGCGCGTCGCCATCGCTCGCAGCTTCAGCCTTACGCTTAGCTGCGGTCTTCACTGGGGTCGCCTTCTTCGCAGCAGGCTCCGCAGCGGCCTTCCGTGGCGCGCGATTCTTGGTCGGCGCCTCGACTTCGACGTCCTCCATCTCCACGTCCTCATCGTCGTCCTCCGCTCCAGAAGCTCCCAGTAGAGCCTCCCATTCGGCCTCAGAAAAAGCCTTGACGCCCTTCTTCTGGGCGTCCGCCAGCTTCTTGCCGGCGTTCTCGCCGTACACGAGGATCGTTGTGGCCGCCGTGAGGCTCGAGCCCACCTTGTACCCCTTGGCCTCGGCCTTGGCCGTCGCCTCCTTGCGCGTCCACTTGGTCAGCGTACCCGTGAACACGACGACGTCCATTGTTGCGATTGAGCTGTTGAGTGGGAGTGCGCACTGCGGCTGCGATTGGGAAATGACTACGATAAGAGCACGCGACGAACGTCCATTTTGAGCTCCTCGTTCTGAATCTCTCTCTTTTCTCGGCATTCAGCATAACGGTGAGTGATGATCTACTGCCTTTCTGTGAGTGAAGGTGGCTACACTCCCTAATGAGTAACCCAAACCGTAACTCATCGTTTTCGAACTCTAACACGTTACGCGTTCTATAGACTATTTTTGATTGGTCGAAAAGACCTGGTCCACATCCCACGACTTGGGTGGTCAATTCTCGTTCGAGGCAGAGAAACCCAAGGAACGCGGCGAATATGGTCGCGCAGGAGGACGCCGCGCATGCGCGCCAGGTAGCCCCCATCAATCAAGGAACCACTCCGGCAGATACTACGAAGCAAGAGCTATCCGATGGTGGTGTCCACTCGTCCGAGCGATTCTTCTGTGAGGAGTTAGAGGAAGATCTAGGTGAGACCATCGAGACGTCGAATGCCGGCGAACAGCGAGCCACGCAGCGCGATCAAATGGTGCAGTACGTGGCGCAGAACCTCATCGGCCGCCACCAGCTCTTCGACTCTCCGTTCGGAGACCGCGCGCTCACGTACGCCGACTTCACGGCCAGCGGCAAGTCGCTGAAGAGCATCGAGGACTACATCCAGACCGAAGTCATGCCGCTGTACGGCAACACGCACACGACCACGTCGATCACGGGCCTGCAGACTACGTGCTTCCGCCACGAGGCGCGGCAGATCATCGCGCAGGCCGTGAACGCCAAGATCACGGGCCGCGGCGCCGAAGACTCGGTGCTGTTCACGGGCCAGGGCTCCACCAGCGCCGTGACCAAGCTCGTGACGGCGCTGGGTCTCCACGTGCCGCTGCCCGCTGGCACTGACGCCTCGCAGCGTCCTGTGGTCTTCGTGGGGCCGTTCGAACACCACTCGAACCTGCTGCCGTGGCGTGAAAGCGTCGCCCAGGTCGTCGTGATCCCGGAGAACGAACGCGGCCAAGTCGACGTCGACGTGCTCAAGCAGAAGCTCCAGCAGTACAACAGTCGTCCGCTCAAGATCGGAGCCTTCTCAGCCGCGTCAAACCTCACGGGTGTGCTCACTGACGTCGATCTCATCACCGCAACGCTGCACATGCACGGAGCGCTGGCGTTCTGGGACTACGCGAGCTGCGCGCCGTACGTGGCCATCAACATGAACCCCGTCGTGGCGGACGAGAGCCTGCGTCCGTTCGTCTACAAGGACGCCGTGTACTTCTCCGGCCACAAGTTCATCGGCGGCCCTGGCTCGCCAGGCGTGCTCGTCGTGAAGAAGCGTCTGCTGGGCAACGCCGTGCCGACGACGCCAGGAGGTGGCACGGTGTTCTTCGTCACGGAGCGCGACCACCGCTACCTGTCGAACCGTGAAGAGCGTGAGGAAGGCGGCACGCCCGACATCCTGGGCAGCATCCGCCTGGGCCTGGCG
>JAADXN010000574.1:0-19839 GCA_023337875.1 Pythium apleroticum | reverse complement strand
TGGCCATATTTTCGCTTTGACGTACTGCCGGAAGCTGCTGAAAACACGAGGAAAAAGAGCAGAATCTCCTCTTTCCAACGGTGTATAAACATCCCATTTCGTACTTAGGTCGATTTGATCATTATGTTTCATATGTCCTCATATGTTGGCAACTTATGTCGTGTCATATGTAGGTTTTGGTAGGCATTAAGGATCAAATCTATCCGTGGAAATACGTACTGTAACATGATTCGCCGAAACCGATAAGGAAATTTGGAAAACCTGAACTGTTTTACTCCTGTCTGTGAACGTGCTGTCGTTTTGCTCTCCACTGCCTCCTTGCTCATGCACGCTTACGCCTGGTACGCACCGTGAGTCGGCAGCATCATTGGCCCACCTTCCTTCATGCTGCAGTTTCAACATATATGTCCAATTTGGTCAGGTAACCCGCATCCCACCTCCAAGCAATCCCCGACGCACCTCTTGAAGTAGTAGTACAAGAAGTCCGCCATCATCAGCATGTGGCCAATCTGCACGAAGATGACCGTGTAGCCCACGTGCTGACCAGCGTCCTTTTCGCCAAGCTCCTGGTACGACGAGAACCAGAACACCAAGTGCAGGAAGCTGCCGAACGCCAGCGCGTATACGAAGTGCGAGATGCACGACTCAACAGCGCCGCCACCCTTGAAGGCATCACAGTCATCCACAATCAATCACAGTTTCACGACAACCAATCGTCAGAGTTCACGTACCCGCTTCTGAAACATAAAGAGCTGAGGCAGAATCGCCACGGCCTCGATGTACAGCGCGATGGTCCACGAGACATCGGCGAGCCAGTTGCGGTTGAGGTTCGGGTGAATGAGCTGCCAGGGCAGTACCGTTGGTCAGTCACAGACACAGTTCTCGAGAGCGGACAACTTATTCCTACCATGCCGAATAGGATGCACGGGACGAGGATGTAGAGCGCACCAAGCTCCGTGGGCACATGGAGCCATCCGAACGTGTCGTAGCGCAGCTCGTAGGTCGAGTTGAAGCGCCCAGTGACCAGGTAGATCACCACGCAGCACATTGCGAGCGCGCTAATCTCCAGGAACGAGTAGAGCCAGTCGCCGCTGCGGTCGTACGGCAAGTACCCCTGGTAGCGCAGAATCGAGCTGAGGCGGAAGAAGAACACAAACGCGTAGAGCTCCAGCGTCTTGAGCGACAAGCCTGGAGCGTACATAGTGGGTTAGTGATCCACGAAAACATTCACATTCGATTTCCGCTGCGCTGCTCACCTGACACCGACTTCTGCGAGAACGCCTTGAAGATGAGCACGCCGAATCCAAACGCACGCACGGCCGAGCCAAACGTCTACGCGGATACATTCACGTCGTGAGTCATAGCGAATAGATCGCCCCGTTCAGCGGTTGCCAGCGTACCATGAGGAAGGAGAAGTCGCCATCACTGAAGAGGTGGTAGCAGAAAAGGATGACCACGAAGAACCCCGACCAGATCGCGATGTTGCTCTTGTGCGTCGTCAGAAACGCGCTGCGCATGCGTCAGAACAGTCCCGTGAGCCACCTCACCGCCACGTCCCCCCTCTGAGGGCGGCTGCAGATACTTACGCGCCGGGATACTTGTCCTTGGCCATGGTGACGCGGTGTCCAGAGCTCTGTCCCCTCTCGCGCTCGTGATCGTGTGCCGCGTGTGCACGCCCGACGCGGAAACCGATCTAACACTTCGCACGATCCGACGCCTCTACATAACGGTTAGGAACACATACATATGTCCCGACCAATCTACACTCCAACCGGCTGACTCCAGAAGCTCAATTCATGTGGACCCCACCAGGATGTTCAATGCAGATCGCGACGCCAAGTTGCGAGCCCACTACACTCTGGGGATGATGGACGCATCGTTGCGTCCGTTGGAGTGACTACTCCTTGTTGAGCTGTGCCTCGGGAAGATTTCTCAGCAGAGCACAGCTATGGTTGTTTGGACACGATGGGAACTGCGCTGCCTCCTGTGTCAGGCTGAAAACAGTCCGCAACGGGCCCGCTTGGATGGAGCAGCTTATGCGGATCAGTTGGAGTAATGCCAATGTACTCGATATTAGGTCAATGCTGCACGGTGGAGCATAGTGCCGATCGGCTGAGGGTGGGTTCGCGGTCACGAGCGCCTAGAAGTTGTCGGACGAGATCAAGCCTAAGAAGTCGTCCTTGATCGTGCCAATCGCGTTCTGAGCACACAGATCCACGTTCAGATAGTCAGTTTCAAACCACTTCACTTCCTGGTACTTCGCCAGACACACGTACGATCTCCGTGACGTCAATGCTGACGCCCATAATGCGCAGCCGCACGCCGCAGCCTTTTCGAATTTCGACTTCACGGTCGTCGGAGATCCACGCGTTGTTCTCGTGATCGTAGCCGTTGTTCAGGTCGTTTGGCATTGCGTGGCGCGACACGAATACTTGCAGCGGGCCGACGTCCGCGAAGAAACCCAACTGGTTCACCACCGTCACGACGGCGTCCAGGACCTGGTTCTTAAACGGCCGGAAGAGAATGGCGCGGTATCGGATGTTGAAGCAAACGTAACCAGAGTTGTCCTGGATCACGCCCTTACCGATGTCTTCGTCGCGCACCTCCGTGACAGTGATCACGTAGCCGTATTTGCCCATGGACGTGCCCTCCACCTCCTCGATCAGCCGCAGTCGGATGATATCGTGGAGACGCGGACCGAAGTGCATCGGATGCAGGAGGAGATCGCGCGACAACTGCTTGAGGAAGAACATAGCGGATGCAGCAGCGTCTGGAGATGGATGGAGCGTCGGAGGCGGCCAGCGCAGCAGCAATATTCGGCTCGTGCTCCTTCGATTGCCTCACTTGACCAATCCACGACGGGTCTATTCCGAAAGCGGGTCTGGCCTGGCAACGGAAAAATGTCGAACCCGCGACCCGTCTATTGGGCAGTGCCAATCAATTTGCCACAAGCAGATCAAGATGGCGATGGCGACTCCGCGCCGCCTCTCACTGCTGTGGCTGCGCTCAACGGCGACGCCCGCCAGCTCCGCTGCGTTCCACACCAGCCGAGCGGTTGCTGCTCGCAACAGCGGTGGTGGCGATAAGAAATACCGTAGCAAGCGTCCGGAGCTGCGGGAGGAAGAGGTCATCGAAAAGGTCGAGACCAAGCCTGATCTCGAGGCGGAATGGCGTCGACTGCGCGCTAAAACTTTCGCAGCTCCACGCGAAAAGGATCCGCTGGATGCTCCGATTAAGAAGGCGCTGAGTGAGCGCATGCGCAAGCGCCGATTGGGCCTCTTGCCGGAAGAAGAGGACAACGACGAGAAATTCGTGACGCAGTACCGAGCGAAACTCTTGAAGCAGCAGCAACGCAGCGAGTGGCAGATCAAGCAGAAAGAGCGCCTGGACCAGATCCGCAACCAGGAGTACCAATCCGTCCCACCGAAGCGTATGGATCGCCGACCAGTGGCACCAAAGGAGAAGACCTTTACGCGCCTGCGCTCGGCGCCGGATGAGGTCGTGGAGCGCGAGTACCTTGAGCCGGACGAGCCAGATGAGCCGAAGGGACTCGACATCGCGATCATCGGCCGTCCCAACGCCGGCAAGTCGTCGATTGTGAACGGCCTGTTGAATGTGACGGTAAGTGGACGAGCCATAGCGCTCCAGGCGTCGGTTTCTCAATCTGATGTAATGGTGTGTCTGTAGATCTCTGCTGTTTCACCGAAGTATAACACCACTCGCGACCGAGTCATGGGCATCTTGACCGAGAAGGACACGCAGCTCACATTCTACGATACACCCGGTCTGATCAAGCCAAAGGAGACGCACCAGTATGTGCGCGAGCTTGTGACGACTGCGGCGGAGACGGTTGAGAGCGTGGACATGTCTATGCTAGTGGTTGACGCGGTCAAGCGACTGGATGAGGACGCGATGGAGGCACTCGAGAAGTTTGTGACGACGTCGGCGCAAGTCTCCTCGCCCATCATGCTTGTCATGAACAAGTGTGATCTCGTCAATGAACGCGAGAAGCACAGCCTGAAGCTCAAGATTCACGATATCTCGCAAATGATCGAGGAAGTCTACAAGAAGCACTACGAGATCGACGAAGACGCGGAGCTCGAGATGGACCCGCTCAAGTATGTAGGTGACAATGCGTTGCGTGTGTCCGCGCTGAAGGGCTCTGGTATGGGCCATCTCAAGACCACGCTGCTGAATCTGGCCGTGGAGAGACCATGGGGCTACCACTCGTCATTCAAGTCGGACCAGTCGGACTTGGATCTCGTCACCGAGATCATCCGAGAGAAGCTCTTCCGACGCTATAACAAGGAACTCCCCTACTCCTTCGACCAGGAGAACGTCGGCTGGACGCGCTTCAAGGATCGTAGTGTCCGCATTGACCAGGACATCTTCGTAAGCTTCATCTCCTTCTGGGATACCGTACGAGTCTGATACTGATGAGCACTGTTTTTCCTGTTGTATCTTTACCAGGTTCCAGCTCCTCGCATCCGCAAGATGGTGATCGGCCAGAACGGCGACAGCATTCGCTCCGTTGGCGTCGCCGCTCGCGAGGAGATCCAGCGTCTACTGGGCTGCCCTGTGCACCTTTACCTGAACGTGCGTGTCCGCAACTAGGCGATTCTAGAACTTCGGAATACAAGCATTCTCTCCACAATCAGTCTGTGTCCTCCCTTCCTGAGATGATCACGAGGCTATCGTTACAATACTAGTAACAAAACAACACACAGCTTGCATACAAAACTTCGCGACAGCTTCGTCCGCCGCCCGCGTTGCTTCCATTTCATTCTCACATCTCTCTCACAATACTGTACCGGCTTCTTCTATTCGACCCCCAAACTATAGACGCGACAAGTGACACACACGAGTCCTCGATTTCGAGGAAGAGCTGACCTCACTCTCCCACTCACTCTGTGTGCAGGTGACTTGCAATCAACGCCTCGACTTGGTCGTTCGCCAGTTCCAGCTCGTCGTCTGTGGCCGGCCGGACCGTAACGCATGTACTGCAGACCTTGGCGACTTGGTTCTGTGCAGCTTTGGATCGAGGCTTGGCAGTGATATCCACGAAGGGCAGGCGCCGCTTATACTTGGAGCACGGGCCGCAGCATATCCGACCGCACATTCGGCAGTGGTGACGGCGCACGAGGATCGAAAACTTCTTCTCACATAGCATGCATGCGCTGTGGTCTGCCGACGAGACCCATTCCGGAGGATGCGTGATGTACTTGGCGAGCCACGAAAGCTGGCGCGGGGCCAGCATGTCCAGCACGGTCACACTGTCATTGTTCTTGATCGTCATGATCGCGCCCTCGCGTACCAGGGCCGCTGCAATGTGCCACAGTCCCTGCGAGACTGCAATATGCAGGACGGTGTTGCCGGCCGTATCACGCGTGTTCGGGTCGCCGCCGTACTTCACGAGCAAGTAAACGATCTCCGGGAGGTCGTGCTGAGCTGTCAGCACGTGTGCGACGATGGGGAACACGCCATGGTCGCTCTTGGCTGTTGGGTCCGCACCACGAAGCAGCAACAGTGCGACGATGGACGGCGCGGTGGCTGCAGTAGACGTCGAAGCGAAGTGCAGCGGTGTATTACCATTGCGGTCGCGCTGGTTGACGAGCGTGCGGAACTCCGGCGCGACTAGCAGTCGCACGGCGTCCAGATTACCGAACTTGGCGGCGATGTGAAGCGCGATCTGCTGTTGCTTCACTGACTTGAGAGACGCGAGATCGTACGGGCGACCATCGTACATGGCCAGCAGAGAGCTGATGACGGCACCATCGCCGCGCTTGGCCGCGCGGTGCAGCGCCGTGTAGCCGTTGGCGTCGGGCTTGTACGGGTGGTAGCCCATCTTGCGCCACTTGGTGGCGGTCTGCATGCTGAAGCGCATGGACTCGCTCTCGCGGATAGCGGCCATGCTGCCGAGAGTCTGCGAGAGTCGTGCCGACAAGCGCTCGTTGGACCAGACCTTGAGCGTCTGCAGCGCCATGGGGATCTCGTAGTCCGAGTCCATGGTCGACGTGGACGTCATGGAGCTCTCGTCATCGCTGCGCGTGTCGTACTTGTGCGCGAATGGCGGCATGGTCGTGTCCGGAGTCGTAAGGCAGATGTGAATGCCCACCGCCACGGTCTCGCCGGAGGAAGCGAGGACTGCAGTGGAAACAGCGGCCGAAAGGACGTGTTGCTCTGCAGTATGGCGGTCTTCTCCGAGATTCCTTGAACGTGCGTCCGGCAGCTACCGTGCGGTGCGGTACGATGCGGTCGCCTAATGTAGGATGTCCAGTACGTACGGTAGAAGCTTCCAGCCGGCTGCGTGCTGCCTTTATGCGGATTATTACAGTGCAGAGGATGAAGGAGCTCACCACAGAGAGCTCTTCCGCGCATCTGCAGCCCGTAGAGACGGAGAGGAGCCAGCTGCTGGCTGCTGCCACCGACGACAAAGCCAGATGGGAAACACGTGAGCCAAGCGCACGAAGGCGCTGGCGCCAGAGGGAGAACCCGGCGAGGGTCGAACTTGCGATGGGCCACGGCAGGAATCTGAAACTCACGTTGGTGTAGCCATAGGTACCGTACTGCATAGGGAGCTAACAACCGTACAGTGCAGTCCAGCGATTGGCTACTTTCGAAGTATTGAGGGTGTTTTAGGGTCTCGCCTCACAAGTTGTCTTCCCGCCCGCCGATTTGGCGCGCATCTCACACACACCACGTCAGAGACACAGAGGCACTCATCTCACCACCATCCACATCCGTCTAAATGTGTAATTATAAGAAATCTGAACAATTGAACACAGTTGGTCTACGGCTAAGTACGAAACTGCTGGTCAAACGGAGCCAAGTTCTTCAAGCGACCAAGGCAAATGGAGGCGATCTTCTTGAGATCGCTGGCGCTGACGGCAGCGACAGACGCGGCGTGCGTCACCAACGCCTCGCGGACTCCTGCTGACGGAACCTTCGCAGTGGCCAGTCGCTCGGAGGGCGTCATCCAGGTGTACGCGGCTTCGTGCGCCGCACTGCTCCATGAGTTCGCCACGATCCACCCGCGCGTCCACGCCCTCCACTACACGAGCTTTTCGGATTCTCTCGTGACGCTCGAAAGCGACAGACTGCCAGACGGTGATCCTGAAAACGCTGCGCATCACGCCGACGAAGAGACGTTTCTCTGTGTGTATCACGACTGGCGCGAGCGCAGCATGGTGCGGGGCTACACGTTGCCGCTGGGTGTGCTCGACACGCCGTCCTCCAGACGCAAAGCGGACTGTGTCGCCGTATGTAGCTACACGGGTCGCGTCGTGGTCGCCATGGGCTCGGTACTCAATATCTGGCAGTGCAGCCAAGGCTTCTTCGAGCATGTGATGGAACTCAAGGTCGACA
The DNA here is from genome assembly GCA_023337875.1 of Pythium apleroticum. NCBI lineage: Eukaryota > Oomycota > Peronosporomycetes > Pythiales > Pythiaceae > Pythium > Pythium apleroticum. Next base: position 12,474 of record JAADXN010000574.1, on the reverse strand, counting down.
TGACGCAGCAAGACGCGTACCACGTCTTGGAGTTTGTCGCTATCCACGGCGTGTACGTTTCCTTTGGCTCGTCCACTGAAGTACGGGTCATGGAAGTGCATGTCAGCAGCTCCAAAGAAGCTGTCGCTCGCGTCGAAATCCAAGGGCCGGCGGCGTCAGCTCCACAGGCTTCGTCCTCGACCACCTCTCACACCACTGCGAACTCGGCGTCTCCCACCGACTTCCCAGAAGACGACGCCGCCTGTGTGCATTTCGATACTCGTGATGACATGAGTGTGTTTGAAAGTATCTCGATCCCATTGGCGTCCTATGGGGAGACGTCCGATGAGAGCGACTACCTTCATCTCCTGGAGAAGAGCATGTACAACACAGAGCAGGACGAGTCGCCTGTTGTGCTAGACCGAGACGAAGCTCTGCAGGAAGAGCTCAGCCTCGCTGGTCTCATCAAGCAGCAAGACGTCCGCGTGAATCAAGCTCTCAGCTACTACGTCGCTGAAAACGACGTCCGTGTCATCATGCGGCGCTACCTGCCTCCAAATCAACGCATTCAAACGCTCAAGTTTCTTCCAGAAACAATCGACAACCACGCATCACTCGAAGCAAGAAGCTACGCACGACTGCTCGTTGGCACCACGGACCACGCGTTCCTCTACTACTTTCTGTCGAGCGAGGCGGATGCGACACGGAAGAAAATGGCCAAGAAAGTACTGGGCAAGGGAGCATTCGCACGCCAAGCTTCTTCGTCCGTTGCGCGATCCAGCCCCACCAGTGCTTCGTTCGATCCCTTCCACAAGCCCTTTGATGAAGCAGCAGAGTCGGGTCGCGTCGTCATGCACTACGCGTTCGCCAGTCCGGTGTCGTGCATCACAGCCAACAGCTCCTTCTTGTTCGCGACCTCGGCGTCCTCGCTGCAAGTTTGGTCCATTTGGAGTCCGTGCCATCAGTTGGCTGCGACTCGCACCCTCAGCTCCGCAGTTCAACTAGAACCGACCCAGCCTCGACTGATAAGCGTGCAACCCCTTCGCAGTGCTGTGTGTGAGATAGCAGCGTTGGATTCGTACGTAGTACTGCTTCCTCCAGAGCCAGAAGTTGCCGCGTTCGACTCGAGAGACTTCATTCGCACGACGAGTGCAGCGGCAGCCGAGCTGCTGCCACGGTCTGAGTTAGAGATCCGTCAAGACTCCGCACATCGTGGTGGCGCGGACGATGATCAGGAGATCAGCATGATGATCTTTCAGCAAAGCCCCCCATCCGCGATCTACTCGCTGCTCCAGACGAAGGAAGGGATGCGAAGCCAAACGCGAGTGGACCTACTACTCAGTCTCTATTCGCTCTACCGGTACCGTGCTGATGTGGGCGCGAACGCACTTGCAGCAGCAAAGGAAGGAGGGCACGCGAAGTCCATGATCGGCGCACGCGAGAGCATGATCCTGCAGCTGGAAACCACTCTGTATGATCGTCTCGCGTGCGACTGTGCTGGTGCTCTTGCCGCTGCTTTCGTCGACAAGGAGATGCGTGATCTTCCACGTGCAGTGCTCTTCTTCGAGGCGTCAAAGGCCGCTCCAAGTACAGTTCTGCGCGCATTTCAGGAGCTGGCCGACAAGGCTGAGGTCAACCAAGAGGAAGTGGTGCAGGCCACGCACAAGTACCTCGAGGCTTGCGTGTTCGACAGTGGGAGAGTTCGATCTCGGATTCTGAAGACGACTACAAGCACCGCTGGTTCTGATCCGGACTTCACGCGTTCTGTCGTCCGCCACTACGTGAAGCACGCGCCCGAACGGCTTCCTCATCTCGTGACGAATTCTTCTCTCGTCTGGACGCTAGAGGATCTGCATTTCGGGTTCGAGGTGTTGAAGACCGCGCGTGTACAAGACGCATCGCATCTGAGTATCGCTCGACTCGTGCTGATCTTACGGGCTCAGTCCATCGATGCCGATCTTTGGGATATCTGCTTGGTGAAACGACCGACCCTGCATAGCGAAATGAAGACGATGTGTTCGCCAACGGCGCTCGGCGTGACTGTCGACAGCGTCGTTCGCAATGACAGCAAGGCACTTCTACGGCTCTGCATGACCCGTCCCAATGTGCTGGTTCGGGAACGTGAGGGCGAACAGGCGTCGGCCTCAGCGCTATCGCAAGCGCTGCTCGCTCGTTCACCGCAGACCTTCGTGATGGTCTTAGAAGCAGTCTTCAATAGTGCGGTTGGCCGTCGGGAATCGGTGTTCGGTAGCGTCATGCTGTGCCTCAAGGCCATCGGGGTCACCATCCAGCCGTCGATCGCTCGCATCGGCAGTCGCTCGAATGCCTCCCATCACCAGGATGAGCCGTGTCAGTTCACAACTGGCCACTGCATCCTGTTGCGCCTTCTCTGCTTCGTGCTCGACTCGTTCCCACGGCTGCACGCGCTTGCCGAGAAGGACGAGATCAATGAAGACGACGACGAACTTCTGCGAACGCAACGGTTGCTATCCATGGAGTTTCTCCACATGAGTGTCGCGTTGGTTTCGGCGACTGAATTTGGCGGTCTATCCAGCGATCTTTCCCCTGAACTGCTGGCGTTGTTTCCAGAGTCAACCTTGGCTTCGTGGGGCATTGACGGAATTCCAGAGTGGGAGCTCGAGTTTCTCGAAACCCGATGCCTGTCACAGCGCCATGAAGCCAGAGTTGTAGCTGTCACCCGCCACGTGCTTCAACGCGGTCTGTCGCTGTCGAATGAGCTGAAATTGCTGAAGGCCCAAGACATTCTCACAGCGTACGAGCCCGCACCCGCTAACAACTTCGCGCTTCTGCTGGTACTACTCGCTCTGCCACGCAAGAACCGGTGCGTCTCCCGCGTTCTTTGTGCAGACTGACAAGACCATTAGCTGATGAATTCTGACTTGTAGGACGGTGGAGGGGCTGCGGCTTCTCTCCGAGCGCGACGAGTTCGTGGAGCTGTGCCTCCCATACGCCACGAATTTCTGCAGCACTTTGGACGAGTGGAAGTTCTTCATCGAGACGCTCTCGACGATGAGTGAAGAGACCAACCAGGTGCGGTGCAGCTACCATGCCACGAGCCGGTGGACGCTCACAGTTGGTGGCCGAAAGTTGTCTTCTGACGGAGGATTCATGTCTTCCAGAAAACCGCCACGCACGATGAGCTGGGCGTGCTGGAGAGCGTGCTCAGCCACGTGTGTTCGACGCTCGGCCCGGAGGATCTGCTGCAGGTGCTGCCCGACGACGGCGACCTCGCACTGTTCATGTCTACCCTGGAAGCGAGTGTACGCGTGGAGGCAGCGCGTGCTGCGGGTGTATCTGCCCAGTGAGTGGCTTTGTCCAAGGAGTGACAGGCGGTGATGGGAGATGGCTACACTCGCCAATAGTAGCCCCCTGAGTCACGAAGAGCGATTCTGGGGGTGTTGTCGCATCGAAACAGAGTCCGATTTCATCCAATCAGTGGGGGCGACGGCGTCCGCTGCTGCGACACGAGCGTTGGCTAATTGTTTTTGGTGTGGAGTTTACGGTGTCGCGCAGCAAGCACGACTCGCCACGTGAGGAGCTCTTCCTCTGTGACGGCGTTCGCGATTCGCTCGAGCCTCGAGTGGCGACATGACTGCATGAGACGCACGAAGCGTAATCACAGACGCCAGGGTGCCCGTCGACGCCAAGTCCAGCGCTGCCGCAGTCGACTCGACAGTCGCCTTGGATGCATGAGAGCGGACGAGAACAGACGCAGACAGGGGAAGGGGTACGCTCGTCCGCTTCCTAAATTATCCAATCAAAACGCTGAATCGTCACTAGCTGCCAATCAGGGGTCGAGACGCCCAGTAGATCCAGTAGATCGTGAGGAATCCAGCGTCAACGGGTACTCAGAAAGGTTGCTGGAAACCTGCCTGGTGGTCGATCCGTGGATGGTTTCCGACTGTAACACAGCGCCCACGCTGCGCCCCACGACCGCAGCTCCACCCCGTCGCCCCAACCCGACGAACAACCGACGAGCGGGACGGAGCTCTTCGGCGGAGCAGTCACAATCCATCCGACGTCGGAGACTGGACTCAGTCGAGAAACCCCCGAGAAAGCCGCGCTCCACACACACCGACCATGGCCGCCGCCAGCCACCGCGAGAGCCTCATGAGCCTCTCGCTGCACACGCCGATCCTGGTAGAAGAGATGCCGTTCCTGTCCTTCCTGTACCCGTCCGAGTGGGAGCGCAACTGGGTATGTGGCGATTCGAAGGAATCTGTGGGGAATATGACTGCAGTGGGGAGCTCATGTCTGAATGCGTTTTGCTTTTGTTGCGCATAGAAAATCACGTGGGAGATCGATTTCTGTCTGAAGACCGTCCGTGAGGCCGTGCTGCTATGCGCCGTGTACATGGTCGTGTGCTTCGGCGGCCGACGGATCATGCGTGACCGCAAGGCCTTCGACCTGCGCATGTGAGTTGACTCTTCCAAATGCCCCTCTGGCTGTGGACAGCTCACTGACGCGTCCATTCTGGTACTGTAGCCCGCTCGCCCTGTGGAACCTCGGCCTGGCCACCTTCAGTGCGATTGGCAGCATCCGTACGGTGCCGTTCCTGCTCAACACGCTCTACCGCCGTGGAGTCTACAACTCGGTGTGCGCTGAGCCTCGCCCTCACTACGGCCACGGTCCAGTGGGCCTGTGGGTCACGCTCTTCATCTTCTCCAAGGTCCGTAGCAGCAATAGTGTCAACGCCTGCTTTTTCGATGATGCTAACTTGCTCAAACCAGGTGCCTGAGCTCATCGATACGGTGTTCATCGTGTTGCGCAAGAAGCCGCTCATCTTCCTCCACTGGTACCACCACATCACCGTGCTGCTCTTCTGCTGGCACGCGTTTGCCACGCAGTCGTCGAGGTATGCTGGCTTTCGTACGCTTTCTGCAGCGGCTGGTGGACTCTGACACTTCCTCTATCCAACACTAGTGGCCTGTACTTTGTCGCGATGAACTACTCGGTCCACGCGATCATGTACTTCTACTACTTCCTCACCGCTGTGGGTTACCGCCCTCGTTGGGCCCAGTTCGTGACCGTGTCCCAGCTCAGCCAGGTGCGTTTGGCTGCCTACTGCAATGTACCACAGCCACCGACTGATAAGGACTTGCTCGTGGTGTAGATGGTCGTGGGCGTCATCGTGTGCGGACTCAACGTCTACTACATGCAGCAGAACCGTCCGTGCAACGTCGACCGCGAGAACCTCAAGTGGGGCATCATCATGTACTCGAGCTACTTCGCGCTCTTCCTCAAGTTCTTCATCGAGCGCTACTTCTTTAAGCCGACCAAGGCCGCAACTGCGGCGAAGAAGCTGGCGTAAACGCCACAACGTAGCGCGTAGAAGGGAGAGAAGAACGACAAGATATGGTATGGTATGGCTCTGCGTGCGGCTGTCGTGAAGATGCGCAGAGCGACTGGATTTCGAAAACACCGATCATAGATATAAACACACACACACACACACAGACACGAAGCGTCAGCCCCACACTTTCCATGCTGAAAGTGGCAGTTGAAGAACGCGACTCCCTGTCCTACTTCAACAGAATTTGCGGAATGTACCCATATCCAATTCGTACTTTGTGAGATACATATGGTACTATCCTGTCCACGCACTTTCCCCTTCAGCATGGCTGATGGCGCGAACAGCTCCCTTCCAGCGGAGCGTTTCGATTGGGTTTGGCCTCATCCACCTCTTCACCGCACGCTGCTGCGGGCAAAGAACAGAACGAGAAGCAAGGCGGAGACCATGGGACTCGGCGGCGGCGGCGGCGATGCGGACGACGACGTGATGCACCTGAAGCTGGCGGACCCGCAGGAAGCGACGTACTGGGGCCGCGTGCGCAAGACCTTCAACATGCTCGACTTCCGCATGGCGCTCGTGAGCGACGAGCACGTGCAGGACGCCATGCAGCTCATCGCGGCCAAGAGTGAGTCTGCGTCCTGTCCCTTTCATTTGACGGCTGGAGAATGACACAATCATCCTGCTGCTCACAGACGCTGGCGCCCAAGTGGATGAGCACGAGTACCACGACGCGCTCAAGATCAAGAACGCCATCATCCACCCGGACACGAACAAGCCCGTCTTCACGCCGTTGCGCGTGTCCATGATCGTGCCCATGAACATGGCGGTGGACTGCGCCATGATCCTGGCCAACTCAACCCAGACCACGATCCTCGCGCAGTGGCTCAACCAGACGTACAACGCGCTGCACTACTACGCCAACCGCAACGCCTCGAACGAAGACACGACCGAGCAGCGACTCGCAGCCTACGTGGGCGCCACAGCCAGCTCCGTGGTCGCGTCGCTGGGCATCCGCCGCTGGGCCAAGCGCCTCGGCAACGTGTCGTACGCGCCAGTCGTCGCGCGCATGGGGCCGTTCGCGGCGGTGGCGGCAGCCGATCTGCTCAACCTCGCCATCATGCGACAGAGCGAGTACCGCAAGGGCGTGCACGTGTACGACGAAAACGGCGACTACATCGGCAAGAGCAAGCGCTGCGGCGCGCTGGCCGTGTCGTCGTGCATTGCCGGTCGCATCTTCGCGGCCGCCCCCATTCTGATTGTGCCACCACTGCTCGTCCAGCGACTGGAAAAGAAAGCGTGGATGGTGAGGCGTCCGTGGCTCAAGCTGCCAATCCTTCTGACGCTCGTGGGCACAGCGATCCAGTTCTCCGTGCCCGTGACCTTTGGACTGTTCCGCCAGACCGCACAGTTGCCCGTCCAGTATCTAGAACCCGAGTTCGCGGGCGTGCGACGTCCCCGCGATGGCCAACTCGTCGGCGTCGTGACGTACAACAAGGGCATTTGAGGTGTGTCGTCGTGACCCAGCTATTATTACGTCACTGAGAGCAAGGGAACGTTGTGAGGGAAGGAGATCGAAGTAGGTGAATCAATGCCTCGCAATAATAGACGCACCAAGCCACCTGGATTGGCCTGGCCACCGTCCTAGCGTTCCGCCGCGTCGATATCAGCGGATTCACGAAGATTGCGGATGGAAGCGAGGGCGCAGTAAGCCTGTGACTTACGATCTCTCGTAAAGACAGCGAACATGGACGAAAGCGGTCCAAGCGAGCGCCGTGTCAGCTCCGCCAGCAACACTAACGCAGACGCCAATGCCGCGAACGCCACTAGCTCATCAGCTTCAGCCTCGGGAGCTTTCGCCAGTGGAAGTGGTGCAGCCACCACCAACAGCCAAGGAAATACCAACGCCGCCCCTACGGCCAGCGATCTCTTCAACCGACAGGTAGATCTCCAGAAGATCGAGTTCCTCAACGGCCGCGTGCTTCACCTGCAGGCCGAGAATGAGGCGCTGCGTGAACGTCACGACAAGCGCGAGCAGGAGACCCACGAGTTCGTCGCGTACTTCCAGAAGGAGATCCAGACGCGTGACAAGCAGATCACGAAGCTCACGGAAGAGCTGGCGGCGCTTAAGCTGAGCCACGCGCTGGAGTTGGAGGCGTCGCAGCAGACGAAAGAGAGCGAGTGCCAGCAGCTCACGCAGCACTTTTCCGCCAAGGAGGAGAAGTTCACGGAGCAGTTGTTCTTCCTGAAAGAGGAGCTCAACCAACTGGAGGCGTTCAAGGAGATGAAAGACACGATCCACGGCAAGATGAAGGACGTCGAGACGCAGCTGATGACAGAGAAGGAGACGTCGAAAGAGACCATCGGTGCGTTGGAGAGGAAGTTCCTGGAGGAGAAGGCGCGGCTGCAGAAGGAGCACGAGAAGAAGATCGAGATCGTCAAGCAGCAGGCCAAAGAGGACGCTCGCAACGGACTCGACGCCGATACGCGCAAGATCGTGACGGACAACCGCCGCATGGGCGAGGAGCTCCGCTTCCAACTGCAGATGACGGAGGAGCTGCAGAAGGAGAAAGAGCTGTTCGAGGCCAAGTCCAAGAAGTACTACATGGAGATGCAGATCTCCAAGGCCAAAGAGGAGGAGTACGCGGCCGCGGCCCAGAAGCAGGCGCGAGAGATCCGCCAGCTACGCTCGACCATCAAAGACCTGGAGCGGCGCATGAGCGAGAGTCTCGCCGAGCTGGAGCGCGAGAAGTTCGTGGCCGAAAACAAAAACGGAAAAGATCTGGAGGAGATGACGCTGGACGTGGACGGCCTGCGGCGGCTCGTGCGGCTCAAGAACAAAGAGCTCCGCAATCTGCGCAAGCTCGCGCAAATGATTCTGGACCAACGCACGGACGTCGAGGTGTTCTTCCTGGACGCGCTCGAGTACGTGAAGCAGGAGATCGACAAGGAGAAGAAGCGCGAGAAGGAGCTCGAGATGGAGCGGTTCCACATCGAGATGAAACAGGCCGGCGTGCGCAACGCGTCACCGCTGCTGCGGTTCCCCAAGCTGGCGAGTCCGACAAGTGCCAGCAGCCAAGGCTCGTCCGCGACGTCTCCGTCCAACGCCAAGCACAGCAACCGCCACTTCAGCGACAAAATCGACATCCGCCAGCTCACGTGGGTGGACAAGGAGCGTGTGCTGCGGCTCGTGTTCGCGAAAATCAACGGCATCCAGAGCTTCGCGGACGCCACACCACAGGGCCCGCCGCAACTGCCGTCGTCAGGAGAAGTCCCGAGTGCGTCAGCGACGGCTCGGCGCCGATCAGCGAACCAAGAGCCCACGGCGGCTTCCACGGTGTACTTCACGACTGAGCCACCGTCAACATCATCGACAAGCTTGGGGCTCACAGGGCGATCAGCGTCTGCGCTGAGCATGTCGCTGGCTGGTCTGCCCGTGGCGCCGCAGCCGCCAACCAGCGCTAAGCGCAAATAGTGAACCGGTTCCTTCTTGCCTAAATGAAAAAATCCAACAACCACCTGAATCCACTCGGCCGAATCAACAGGGAAAACGCACCGAGCATGTTGAAAAAGTCTGAATTCCTTTGTTCAGACGGGCATGAAATGGGAGGGCGTCGTCGTAGAATTTCGCTCGAACGAGGTCGCTGCGCTGCTGGCGTCGCTGTTGAAGCTGTCGGGGAACTGGCGCGGCGACGGGCCGGCGTTCTCATCCGAGTCGTACCGCAGAGGGTCCTGGAACAGGTCGCCGCCGTGGGTCCACCGAGGCGGCTCTAATACGCCAGCAGAGGACGACGCCGCGGTGCCGTACGAGCTGTTGAGTGGACTCGCGAGCAGCTTGCCACCGGCGGCATGGTCGCCGGACGAGTTGATGATGTGGAAAATGCCGTAGTCCGGGAGCTTGTGGCCCTGCGATGACCCGTGGCGAGGAGCTACCGAGCAGAGAAGTGTTAGAACCATCACTTGAATCGTGACCATCACAAGCGGCCGCTATTGTCGTACCTCCGACGCCGCCGGCCTTGGTCGTGACGAGACACAGCAACAGCACGGTGGGCAGGAACTCCCAGAAGCAGAAGAAGATGAAGTACGCGAAGGTCGTGACGCGGCCGTTCATGTCGAGTTGGTTCCAGATGCTGAGCAGCCAGTTCTGGGAGGTGGCGAGGTCGCGAACGGACCGCGTGAAGAAGATGAGGAAGAGCAGCGCGTTCACGATCGCGAGTGTCTGTGCACAGCACGGAGATGGCCAGTGAGACCTCCGTCACAGCATCGCATCCAACATACAGCCCTCCGCACCTGAGGCCTCGAGATGAGCATCTGCCTCCGCTTCCAGCCTTCGACCTACACCACGAGATCTCTGAGTCAGAATTGAACGTGGACGTGCAGCCTCGCGCCCGCGAGCCGTACATTTGCCATTTTCCAGCCGAAGAATCCGAAGAGAAAACTGAGCAGGAAGAACGAAATGGCCGAGTACTCGAGCTGCACGCTGACCGCGGAGACCTGGTAGAACTCCTGGTCGTACTCGTCTCCGTACTTGGTGGCGTAGGAGATGTCGTTGGACGAGTTGAAGGCCCAGACGGCCGTGAAGGTCGCCATGGCCATCGTCAGCATTAAGTACAGCGGCAGACACACGTTGCGCCAGCGTGCGCGCCACTTGCGGCCCGTGAGCACTTGGATGTAGAACAGGATGAGCAGCGAGAAGTTGGCGAATCTACAGAGCCACAGCGCACACGTCACAGATTCAGTCCCGGTCTGTCCACTCAGAGAGCCCACGACGCGGACGAAGGCGGCGGCACGTACTGGATGGGCGTGGGCAGCCAGTACAATAGATAGAGCTCCAGGTACGTCATGCTCTCGCGCGTCTGGATCATGATCCAGTACGTGGAGCGCACGACCGTCCAGAGCAGACACAGCGCGTAGAAACACGAGGACCACGAGAGCAGTTTGTTGCGGTTGCGCACGGACAGCAGCAGCCGCGTGAGCGTGAAGGCCAGCAGCGCCAGGCACATGGCGGTGAGCAGCAGCGTGTAGGCCGTCGGGTCGGGACTGGCCATGGTCGCTGCGTGCTGCGTCGCTGGCCGCCGCCGCGGAGCACAGGCTACTGACTACTTCGGTGGCGAAGAGCTACGAGCTGCCTGTCGACGAGGCCGGTCCGGACACGAAAATGGACAAGCGCGGAAGTGCCCTGGAATAGGTACTGAAGTAGGATGTGGATGTAGGCCAATTTGTGATGTGCACCACCTCATATGAACTTGCTGACATGGCTACACTTGGCTGTGCTCGTCTGTCTCACTTTCGGGGCGTGCGCTGCAGCTTCTGGATGACGTCGAGCAGCGGACGGAGGCGCTTGCGGACGTCCACGTCCTCCGCGGCTTCCTCCAAGTAGTCATCTGCATGGAAGCAACGTCCCCATGCATGTTAGTGAATTGAAGCTGAGTAGTGACAGCGGATGAGAGTCCACGGCTCACCTTTGAGCGAGAGCAGCGCCGACTTGGTTTCGAGCGAGTCGACGTAGTGGTCAGAATGAGACTGGAAGTCCTCCGTGCTCGTGATCAGCGCCAGCGCCTCAATGCCCGCGCTCACGTCCGCATTCTATGGGGAAAACAGAACGAAGTGAGATGATTTGCCACCCAAACGAATGAGTTGCTCCATTGTGAAGGTAACGTACGGGTAATCGCGTCAGGTTGGCACTGAGGTGCATCGCCAGCAGAGCGAAGATGCGTTTCTCCATGATCAGTGGCATGACGCTAGTGACCACGAATGCAATCGTCAGAAACGACGCGATCCTTACGCGAGCGTGACGTCCGTACCGTGACTCGTCCATAGAGTCGAGCTGCTTGCAGAGACCGTAGAGGAAGTGGATGACAGTGACCTCCTGGCAGTTGTCAAGCTTCTTGTTGGCAAGATACTGGGCATGACAGAGACGGTCAGTTTCGATGAGTCGACAGTCTACGGCTGAAGAAGCGTACGCTGGGGTTCTCTAGGCAGTAGTTGAACACGTCGTGGATGTACTCGACCAAGAGCGGAAGGTCCGTCGTCTGCACGGCCTCCGAGTGCAGCCACGCGTTTTTAAGGGTGAGGCCCATGCCCTTCTCGAACTTGTCCATGACTTCCATGGTGGAGGCCTACAGCGTGATCGTTCACGAGTTAACATATCGTGTGTAGAGGACGCAGATGGGGACTCGCTCACTTTGACAGGCCCGCGCTCCACGACGCGCTTCAGGTAGTTGTCGAAATCGACCAAATTGCGAAGACAGCTACACGACAAATGATCAGAGATTGGAGAAACCATCCATACATCGCTGTAGAACGCACGTACAGGTTCAACTTGCCGTCCTCGAGAAGATAGCTGGTGGGAAACGTGATACAACACAGCGGGTCAATTCTCAACCTCATCGATGGTCACCCACCACGCGCAACGCACCGCAGAGCGACCTCTTCACATTCCCACAGCGTCGCGTCCTTGGCCTTGGGTAGTTGGCGCTCCTGTTGCACCAAAAGTCTGCGTTAGCCACGTTGAGATACACAATCACTTACACCCGACAGCCTCGCACCATCTCGGTGATCTCACCGATGCGTCCGATCTGTTCGGCCATTTGGATCCAGTCATCCGACAGCACAGGATAGTCGGCCTACAGTTTTACCCATCGGTGTTAGCAAGTCGACTCTGGTGGCGCGCTCGGAGGAGCCTTCGCGCACCATGAAGCGAACGTGGTTGCGCAGATCCGCCGTGAGCTTGGCCGAGAGCTCCTCGAAGCCGTCGGCCTCCACCCGCGACGCGTAGTTGTTCTTGCGCGCGCTAGACATAGCAGTCGTTTGTGTCTCTTATCTAGTTGCTCCAGCCACGCAGAGTAGCAGTTGCGGTGCTACGCGATGCCAAGTGGTATTTATTAGGCACGCGATGAAACCCCGCATTGCCAGGATCCCTCTGTGACCTTTCGTGGCGCAGTCCCTTCTGTAATATAGAATTGAACGACGTCTATTTATTGTAATAACGCATACTCAAGAACTTCAGACCGAAGAAGGCCCCTCAAGTGACGACTTGATGCTGCGCTGCGAGCATCCTTCTCCTCGCATTCATCAGCGTACATGCATGCAGCAGCGTGGAATCTCCTCACACAGAGGCCTCACGCCCCAGTGCCGAAGGAAGGCGGCCTCGCGTTTGGGTGCGGGGGGGGGGGGGGGGGGGG
>JAADXN010000573.1:0-19866 GCA_023337875.1 Pythium apleroticum | reverse complement strand
GTTCGGGGTCCACGTGGCAGTCAAACAGCCACATGGCCACACGGCGTGTTCTCCTATTATTCGGTACACGTCGAGCACGCGTGTTCACTGTCGGCCAACCATGTGTTCTGTTCTCCATATGTTCTTTTTTGACCGCCTCCGCAGAAGGTAAGAGCAGCCCACAGACGCGGCAGTGGTGGCGCCACTTGATGAAGCTGAATGGAGCGTTGCAGCCCATGCATTCGTTCGAGAAGTCGTCGGGCACCCAGAATTTGTCGAGGCCAGCGAGACCGGCTGCTTTAATTGCCGGTGTCTGCTGCACGAGCGAGGCTCCGGCCTTCGTCTCGCAGTAGACACAAAACCGGTCGGATGCTGAGACTTTGCGACCGCACTTCATGCAGTCAGCGGCGACGGAAACGAGACCGGCAGCTTTGCCTTGGGTTTTCTGCTGCGCGAGCGAGACGCTGACCTGGGTCCCACAGTAGGCGCAGAACCGGTCGGAAGCTGAGATTTTGCGACCGCACTCCGCGCAGTCAGCGACGGCGACAGCGACAACAGACACGACTTCGACCGCGGTCTCGTCCAGAGCGCCCATCTTGACACGCGAATCGGGAGACGCAGGAAGAGACATTCCTGCCGGATGCTGAGGATGGTCGAGCTCAAACGGACGGAAGCACGCATGGCACTGAGCGTGGTCAGTGCGTGTGGCCTCTCCGTTGATTAGGTCGTCGGGCGAGCCGTAAGTTGGCGATGACTCCTTTGTGCGGCTCAGGGCATCGTCTCCGAGTGTGGCTTCCGCAGATGCTGCTTCCTTCGGCATTCTACCGACGTAACAGTCGAGATTCTCGTCGTTGGATGGTTTCTTGCCGCTGCTTTGACGACGAGCGAACACGTCGGCAGGTGACGCGATGGTTTTTTGCTCCAGAGCCTCCACGCAGCCACGGCAACACGACTGCGCACCCGTGTAGCCGAAAGCTGCGGGGATCTCTCTCTTGGTCTTGACGCACTCATAGCAGAAGAGTAGCCCACAGACGCGGCAGTGATAGCGCCACTTGCTGAAGCGGAACGGCACCTGGCAGCCCATGCATTCGTTCGAGAAGTCGTCGGGCACCCAGAGCCTGCCGAGCCCGGCGAGATCCGTGGCGGTCGTTTGTCGGTCTCCGTTGTTGGCGATAGGCGCAGCCGTCGCTACGATCGCGTCTTCCACGGTCGCCATATTGAGAGGTGGATGGTGAGACGTCTGTGCTCTTCTTCGTCGTCTTCCAGGAGGGAGAAATGTGCAAATGGCCCCTGTTGGGTGGCGGCGATTATGAGAAGTTGTACCGGTACCCACGCCAAAGAAACCTCTTATTTTGAATTAAAATGCAAATGCCGAGATATGATACGAGCCAAAGTAAATAGCATGAACCTCCATCTTTACATATAGATGAGCTGGTGAAGCACTGTGGCTAACGAACTGACCATCAACCCGACAACTCCAACTCACCACGTTTCATTTGCTCAGCACGCGCTTCCCACGACAGTATCGACTGAGCGATGCGGGCCAACTCATATTAGAGACACTAGACCACCGTGCTGTCCGTCGAAGCCCAAACACAAGGGCGTTTGTCGGCCAGTGTGCGAGGATGCAGGCGACCATCAGTTAGAGGCTGTGATCTGTCTCAGACAGATTCTGTCTGTCTACAATCTCTGGGTCTCATGGGTGATCCGTGTTCACACACTCTAGCGATTTGCATGCCAGACACAACCAACGGACTCAGTCGAGTTCCAGCTCAAAGTCCGACAAAGGGGGCTCAACACACACAGAGCGTGAACGAAACTAAAAATGACTTGGTCCTGAACCGCGTCCCTCGCATGTTTGCTCGCCTCCACCCTTCTTAAGCTGTTATTCCGACCCGCAGACATCATGGAGCCTCGCGTGGAGAGCCACGCGATGAGCGCCAAGCCATCCATGTTCCAAGCAGGTCTCTCGAACAAGTTCACGAAGCGCCATGTCACTAACTTCCACGACACGACGCTCACAGCAGCGTCAGCAGCAAAGGCTCGCGCCGAGCTCAAGATGGAGCGTCAAGCCAGCGCCATCGAGAAGCAGCAGCAGAAGATCGAGCATGAGGTTTGCCACGGCGATTTTGTCTTGTCTTCCAGAGAAGCAGGTTGACGGAACATCGCTTGGGATGCTTGTAGATGAAGAAGATCGAGGCCATCACGGAAAAGCTCCAGAGGCAGCAGCAGCGCGAAGCCAAGCGCCTGCGGAACCGACTCACCTACGCCGCCTCGCGGATCCAAGCGGCGTTCCGATCACACGCGGTGTACGAGAAGAGCAAGCGGATAGCAGCCGCGACTGAGATCCAGCGGCATTGGAGAGGCCACTTTGACAGGCAGCTCGCGCAACAGATATACGACGAGCGAGAAGCATATATCAGAGACGCTGCCGCACGAGTGATCACCCGAAGCTTCCGCCAATACGTCTGTCGACTGATTCTACGGCACGAAGTCGCGTGGAGAGTCTACGCCGCCACGACGATCCAATGCGCCGTCCGCCAACGCCAGGCGTGTCGCGAGGTCGCCTCATTGAGAGCTGCGCGTGCTGAGAACATGCTTCGCACCCGTGCGGCGACGTTGATCCAGTCGCGCACTCGCGGCTTCTTGACTCGGCTCGTGTACATGGACGTCCTGTACTTGGTCTGCCGCATCCAGTCTGTTGTGCGGGGGTTCCTCGTCCGGAAGCGGCTTCGATGGCTCCTGTCGCTGAACCTCCACGCGATTGTTTCGCTTCAAGCACTGGCGCGAGGTTTCATCACGAGGTGTCGACTTCAAATGCACTGCCGAAGAGCTGCTCGTACAGTTGAGATGGATGAGACATTGACTCACACGCCACACCGAAGGCCTGCGAGACCACGCCAAGTGCACTTTGCTGTCGAGAAATCGACTCCGAAGAAGAGACCAAGTCTCCAGATTACGCGAGACGCAGTGCATCCTACGGCGTACGCGGTCGTGACGATGGCGACCATGCCATCGCCTGTCGCGACGAGTCCGCTGCGTGTGAAGCGGTCGTATTGGCTTCCGTCGGGTGCCAACACGTCCGCCGCACCAAGTCGCTGGCGACTACCGCAATTGCCGACGCCCAAGCGGAAGCCGCCTATGGTAGACGGTCCATTGGAAGATGCAACCGCTGAGTTCGATGCGGTTGCGCATCGAGTCGTGCAGCTCCAGCGAATGGCACGGAATAAACTTGGGAAGCCGCGTCCTCCGCAGCGCCTTGCACCTCTCGAACGATCTCCTGAGACCCATGACGGTCAGCCTTCATCTAGGAACGTTGACGACGATGTTGAGAGTGAGCGACGCGCTGCCGAGGAGCGTCGTGGCCGAGAGGAGGCGCTGAAGCAGAAGCTGCTGGCTCGACGAGCCCAGGAAAAGAAGCGCCAAGAGCTCGAAGCTGCTCAGCGAATGGAGCAACAGGTACGTACAGCATGAATTTGCTGCTGTCTTGTCCCGGATAGATGACGTCGATTGGTGGCCAACAGAACGAAGCCGCCGAGCGAAAGCAAATGGAGCGCGAAGAGAAGCGGACGCGGCTGCTGCTCAAGACGACGCAGCGAAAACACCACGAGATCAAACTGAGGCGCCAGACGATGGAGCAGCAGCGCGAAGAGCGCGAGCGCATGGAAATGATGCGCGAAGAACGGCTCATGAAACTGCACCTGAAGAAACTCAGTCGAATGCTGCTTCCTGGCGGCAGTGACTCCAGCGGGAAGAAAGCTGCACGACACGAGCCAGTTGCAGAAGATGACGACTCGGACCCGGAGAGCGACCACGAGCCCCTTCTAAAACATCACCACGAAGAACTTACCACGAAAAAGGCAGCTCGCGTCCAGGCCATCGAGCAGGCGCATCTACAACGGCTACAGAAGATTAACCACGTCGCGTTGGCTCCAATCCCAAGTAAACGCGCCAAGCCACGCACAAAACCCACGGGCACGACATTCAGGAAGACCCAGGAGCTGCGAGCTGTGTATGGCGGCAACACTGTGGGCATCCATGGCAATCAAGCGAGCCACACTTTCGAGGCGAAGGCGAAACGAGACGACGACGACCTGCATCAAAAATACGCCGGTTGGAATTTCCACAATGACGAGCTGGAGATGCGAGCCGAGCTCGTGGAGGATGAAGCTGAATTTGATTACGGCAATGACTTCGACGACGTCGTGGACGAGGTCAAGCTCACGCGACTGCTCTGCTAGTAAAGACGGACTAGGCCGTGGCATCGACGCGACGGTAGAAGTAGAGGTAGCCGGCTCCGAGTGGCGGCTCTTCCGACAACGCGACCTTGTCGTCGTTGAAGATCACCCATCGACCGTTCTTCTTGATGTGGCAGACGTAGTGGCCCGAGCTGGTGTTGCGGCCAATGTGGCTAATAAAGCCCACGAGCTCATACTCACCAACGTGGTTGTCCAGCTTCTGTTGCGGACCCGCAGCGCTTCCAGCGCTTACCGCCTTGCCCGCCTTCCACGATGCGACCTCTGCGTCGAGCTGGTCCATGTGGTTGAACAGCCAGTCGCCGGCACGCTCAGGATTCTTTCCTGTCTGACTGAGAGCACACTTGACCTGGTCCTCCGAGAAGCCCATCGACGTGAGGCTGGCAATGTGATCCGGATCGAACTCCGACTCGGTCGCTGGCTTGTCACCAGACGCGTTTGCAGCTGGAGGATCGTTGAAGTCCGGGTCCTCCATGTGGCTGAAGATCCACTCCATCGCGGCTTCGGGCGTTCCATTGCTCGTAGCGATCGCAGCACGCTTGCATCCATTCTCGGAGAAGCCCATCGACACGAGCTGGACGACGAGCGCCTCGTCTGGGGTCACGGCGGCCGGAGCAGCAGCAGCAGCACTTGCACTGCTAGCTAGTGAGGGATCCTCTGGCAGCAGTTCTTCCCCAGGTCGCAGGCCGCTGGACAGGTACTCGGTGAGGTTCAGCTTTTCAGGAACATCGACAACGACGTCAAGCTTCTTCGGCGTCCAGTCTTCAGCGACGTAGAAGCGACGCATCTGCACGAGCAGATACCGAGGGAAGGTCTTGAAGCGAATCTTCTTCTGTGCTAGGCCCTTCTTTCCAGTCGCAGACGAGAGAAAGTCTTCGATCAGCTCAGGCGCGAAGGTCTTCTCGAGACACGCCTGGAACGGCACAATTGGCACGACCTTTTCGTCCACTGCCTTGGTTTCGCCGTCGTCGATGCGTTGGCGCTTCTGTTCGAGCGCTTGGTACTCGCGCACTTGGGTCGCATTGGTCGCTGCTTCGACTGGAATCTGGACGTGCAACACAGAGTCTTCGCGCGGAACGTACTTGACCTTGCCCGATCCGAGGCATTCGACACGGTCTTCGTAGGCGAATTGGAACAGCGCACTCGTGGGCAGCTGGGCTTTCGCGTAGTCGGCGTCTGGGCCAAGCAAAGGGCCGATACGATCCGCCGAGACGCGTTCACTGCGGGCCATGAAATCCACCAGGTACTGGAAGTACTCCACGGCGTCCTGCTGTTGGCCAGTGGAGAAATCGGCGTGGCCCTTACCGACGAGGCTTCGGAACGTGATCGGGCGCAGGCTGACGGCCTTCAGCAGGGCCTCTTCTTCGTCTTCCTCCTTCCCATCTTCCGCCACTTCGCGCTTGTAGCGGTCCGTCAAGATGCCTCGCGCGAGCTTCGCAAACTGCGTCGGGAAGTCGTCGGCGGGGGACTCGCGGCCGCACGTGCTGAAGATCGTCTCGCCTGCGTCCAAGTAGCGACGCTGGACTTCCGGCAGCGACAGCAGCACGTGCAGCACCGAGTTCATGTAGCAGCTGTTGCCCAAGTTCGTGAAGCCCATGTGGCCGGCGCCGCTCACCGAAACGAGCTTCTTGCCCGACTCGGTGATGGCGTCGAACTCGTAGTTCTTGTTGAGTCCGACCTGCAGCTCGTCCATCGTCTTGTCCGTCTTCTTGAGGTTGTTGATGTTGATGGCGAAGTGCGCGAGGTGCTGCTTCAGGTGCTTGTCCGTGACCATGTCGTCTTCCTCCGGCGCGTAGCTGTACACGTCGCCGCCCTCCGCCGTGATCGTGCCCAGCTTCACGGCGAGCGGGTACACGCTGCCCGTGGCCTCGTAGTGGCGCAGCGCCTCGCCGCACCCGCCAGTGCCGTCCCAGTTGCGGCGCCCGCATCCAATGAAGCCGTCCGACAGGTTCAGCCACAAGTTCTCGGTCTTGTCGCAGTCGGCCGCCATACACTTCCAGCTCGTCGGGTTCGACGAGATCTTTGGCGGGTTCGGAATCTGGATCAAATGGTCGGCGTACTTGGTCTCGCGACGCTCTTCCTGCCACGTCGCGACCTCCTCCGTGACCGTGTTGCCGGCGTGGTTCAGCAGCGCCTCCACGGCCTCCGTGATACGCGGCGGAATCGCTTCGTGGTCCAGTGGCAGCCGCAACAACTCGCCTCCTGACGCCTCAAACACGACGAGTTCGTTGGTCTTGATCACGTCGTACTTGTCTTCCGCGTTCACCACGAAGCCTCCTTCGCCGCCAATCGCGAGCTTGGTCGGCTCGGCGTTGTTCGCGTCTGTCTTTGGCTTCTTCACTTTCGTGTGGCGCTGGTGAAGATACACGGCCACCTGCGTCGAGCGGAAGCGGTCGAGGTCCACGTAGGGCTTGCCGAACGACTGCAAACTCGTGAGATTCGTGTAGATTCCGTCCGGCGAAAACGGCGTATCAAAGGAGAAGACGCACTCATCGCGATACACGCGGTCCGAAGCCTTGGCGATGCGCACAAGCGGCGCAATCTCCTGCACAATCGCCGTCATTTTCGTCAACCCACCGGATCCGCTTCTCGATCTTTTGAAGGTTTCTTCGCTCTTCTCCCCTTCAAGCCGTCACTAAGTTCGCATTCCAATTGCACGTACCTAATGGATAAGTTCGTTTCGTTAAACGAACTTAGTTAGCGTACCCAACGAGTGGTACAGTGAGTCAGTTCTGAGTCCAGTGAGTGAGTGGGTAGGAAAGCGTGCCTCCAAGAACGAGAAGCTCCATCCGCGACGTCACCATCTTCGCCGTCGATCACTCGAGTATATCGCCGTCGCTACGCGCGTGAACACATCCACAGTACACCATGGTGAAGAAGCGCACACTGTCGCCACTACCGATCTTTGATCAGGTCGCGCTGCCGGCGTTTCTCCGCGAGCACAACTTCAAGGAAGTCCACGCGCTGACGATCTGGCGCCACCTCGCGCAGAACCCCAACGACTCGTTCAGCCAGATCAAGGACGTGCCGCTGCGCCTGCTGCAGCTGCTCGAGGAGAAGTTCGTGCACTTCTCCATCTCCAAGGTCACGGAGCAGCGCTCGAGCGATGGCACCGTCAAGCTGCTGCTGCGTCTGCAGGATGGCCACGAGATCGAGGCCGTGATCATGAAGCACACGGGCCGCAACACGCTGTGCGTGTCCTCGCAGGTCGGCTGCCAGATGGGCTGCACGTTCTGCGCCACGGGAACCATGGGTATCATCGCTGACTTGATGAGCGGTGAGATCCTCGAGCAGCTCGCGTACGCCAACCAGGTCGCGCCGATCCGCAACGTCGTGTTCATGGGCATGGGCGAGCCGCTTAACAACTACGACGCCGTGCTGGCTGCGATCAAGGCCATGACGAGCGTGTTTGGCCTCGCGCCCAAGCACATCACGCTGTCGACTGTCGGTGTCATCCACCGCATCCGTCAGCTCACCAAGGACGCGCCGCTCGTGCGTCTGGCGTTGTCGCTGCACGCTCCCAGCCAGGAGCTGCGCTCGGAGATTGTGCCGACCTCCAAGGCCTACCCACTCGACAAGCTCATGGAGGCCATTGATGAGCACCTCGCTATCAAGTACGTCGTTCGATTCTTGGCCCCAATTATGTGATTGACGCTTGGTATTCAACAACTCGTTTCGTGTACTTAAACAGGAAGGATCGCTTGGTCATGGTCGAGTACTGCATGCTGGAAGGCGTCAACGATGCCATCGAGACTGCCCACACGCTCGGCAAGCTGCTCCAGGGGCGCTCTGTTCACGTGAACCTGATCCCGTACAACACGACTGAAGTTGGCGCGCAGTTCCGCAGCCCGTCGCCGGAGCAGATCCGCGCATTCCATGCCGTGTTGCGGGAACCGTACAACCTGAAGGTCACGATCCGTGAGAACCACGGCAACGATATCGATGGTGCCTGTGGCCAGCTCGCGTTGAAGAACAAGCAGGCGAACGAAGCCCAGAACAACAAGGATATTGAAGACCTCGGCCGCAAGACCCGCACCGCGAAGGCGCCTGTGTCGCCGAAGAAAACCGCTGCGGTGTCTGATGAGGACGCTGAGGAAGCTACTCAGACCCAGTCCCTGCTCAACAGCGTCAACGATTTCATCGACCGCCACCAGCAAGTCATCGGCTACAGCCTGTTGTGTGCCTCGGCCGTCTTCCTGGGCTTGGGCTTCTCGCGACGGGCGCGCAAGTAGACGCCGCCGTCCCTCCGTGGAATTGATTATAGGAACTGAAAGGAGCACAATAGACGACCTGAAGCTGTGTACCAGTAAACCTGCCGGACTGAAGGATGGAAAGCTCATCTACTGAAGTTGTCATGCCCCTCCGATGACTTCCCAGTGCCGTGTTGAAGTTGTTGTGGGCTGTGTGGCCATTCAGGATAGGAGCGAAGCGAAAACTCATGAAGTACACATCGGAACATCGTTAGAAAAGCAAGCTTAATCGAAATTCTCAACATGTACGCCCCGCCCCGTGAACAACTTTCGCGTTGCAATTCCAGCTCAGGGGGTAAAGCCCACGAGAATCATTGCGCAAAGGCTAGCAACTTGACGCAGACTTAGCTTCTGTCTGCCGCTGTGGGTGTCCCGCCTTCCGCGTTGAGTGTCGCCAGTTCTTCCTGAGCACGCTTCTGGATCTTCACGGCGTTTGCTGTGATCAATGAACGAGCTGGGTCGCCGTTGTACACTTTCGAGTTGTTCACCATGAGCTCGAGATCCTTGATGAAGTCGCGCATCGAGTCGTACTGCACGTCGTCGATCTTCTTCTTGATCGCGCTGAGGTCCATGGGCTGCTTGATGATCTGGTAATAGTCCTTGACCATCGATGCATCAACCGGCGAGCGGAAGAGCTCACTCTCCGGCATATCCATCAGCTTCTCGATGACGACGCGGAGGTTGTCATTCAGGTGCGAAACAGGCATACGCGATCGACTCTGCTTCACGACGGTGTTCATGTACGGGCGCTTGTACAGCTCGGCTTGTTCTTTCTGCTCCTGAATACGCCGACGTTTCTTCTCCGCTTCGTGCTTTCGCGCACCTTCTCGGAGTTCAGCAAGATTCACTGTGATCTTCTCGACGTCATCGCCCTTGCGCGCCTTCACCTTACCCGAGCTGCTGATAGCGCTGCCTTCTCCAGTGACACCACCACCTCCATCCGCCATGTACAGCGGGCAACTGCGGTTCGTGCGCATGTGGCCGGTTTGACCACACTGCGTGCAGCGAACGCCAGCCCCCTTCTGCGGCGTACCCCCCGACCCCAATCCGGCTTCGCCTTCTCGCTCCAGCATCTCGACGTAGTCCTTGTTTTGCTCCTCCGTACGCTGCAGCTGCTTCAGCTCCTCCTGTAGCTGCTTGCGTCGCTTCGCCACGTCAAGAAGACTCGAACCTGGGGCATCGTCCTCCAGCGCCAGCATTCGTTTACGCTTACGCAACAAGTTGCGTTCGTCAGCCTTCTGCTGGCGCTCTTGACGCTGCTGCTTGGCCAAGAAACGGCCGACCTGTTTGTCGTCGACGATGAACTCGATTCGCACAGACTCGGTTCCATCTTCTTCAACCACACGGGTGGTTCTCTTGAGCACCTTTCGCCCTGGCACTCTGCTCGGAGTTTCGCCAGAGGATGGCCATTTGGTTGCACTCGTCGGTGACGAGGCGCGCGATCGATGTTCGATTGGTGTGTGCATGGCGGACGCCACGTTCGATCCACCGTGGGACATACCCAGAGATGAACCTGGCCGAGTGCTTCCTTGCGTTTGTAAAGCGGCAGATGAAGATGCAGCAGCACCAGTGACACCCTCTTTGATGCCACTTGCCCGCAACTGGTTGCGCAACTTGCTGGCATCCACATCTGGACGACGGTTAACATCCTTCGAGCTTGAATCTTCCTTCATCTCCTTCATCAACCGCTCCAACTCAACGGCGTCTTCTCGCTCGGCAAGCGCCTCCTTCGAGCGGTTGAGACCTCCGCCACCCTTGGTGAACAAGTTCTTTGGTCCGAGCTTCACGACCTTGTCGCGATCGTCTCCACCGAAGCTTCCAGCACCAAGAAGTTCGTCTTCCAACTCGTCGATAATATCGGAGTCGTCACCAGACTCTTCGTCGTCAGAGAACGTGACGTTCGTGGAGCTCAGCACATTCATTTGACGCTCGTAGATGACATCACACTTGCGTCGGTAGTCTTGCTGCTGAGCCGAAAGAGACTTTCGTGCGCCACGAGCAAACTTGCTCAACGCACCAGCACGGCCGTGCGCTGTCGCCAAGCTACTGAGCTCTCGAACCATGTGGATACGATCCCAACGACGAAGTTTCTTGATATCAGCCTCAGGGACACCCAGGTTGCGCAGCACATCACCGGCCTCCTTCATCTTGAGCTTACGCAAATCGGCTGTCGTACCGGTGACTGCCGCCACGGCCTTCTGCACTGCAGCTGTATCGGCTCCAGGAGCAGCAGCGCCTTCTTCCTCGCCATCCTTTTTCTTCGCACGCGACTGCGGAACACGCACGAAGCTGAACCCTTCGCCTCGCCCAGTAGGATCTCCAATACCACCGAGCAGCAGCATTCCAGATCCCTTGCCTTGCAAGTGGCATTCGACGTAGTTGTTGGTCAGGTTCCACGGTGTCAGCTGCAACTGCTCGTGAATGTAACGGGCCACCTGGATGTCAGTCTCCAACTTGCGGACGGTCAAGTCACGCTTCCACACGTCTTGTTCTGCCTTCTCCTTGGCACGACGCTCCAGCTTGAGAGGCTCAACCAAAGCAGCCGAAAGCGCCTGTTTGCGAAGTTCAAGCCGCTTCAGCAGCAGATTGATCGCCCCATTGACTCCCGTAGGAGCAAACAACTTGGTCAGACCAATGTCCAGGAGACGCCGATGGCCGGCCATCATACTCTCGTACAAGCAGACCGACTCGGGCGTGATGCTGGCTCGGATTTCTTCTTCGCTCGTGAGTTGGGATGCAGCCTTCTTCTTCCACCAACCTGAGTCGTTACCACCGCGCTCAAACGTCGCGACCTCTTTCATACGTTTTCGAATCGCAGTGCCAGACTGGTTTGGAAACGCACGAGCGATGTCTTCGATCTTGAGGCGCTCTCCGTCACTTGCTTTCTTGAAAAGACGAAGGATGTGGAACGACATGTACGGGCGGATGAAATCGTTTGCACTGCGCGAGTTTGGGGCGGGAACTTCAATCTGGGGCTCAACTTGCCCTGCGAGGTAGAGATCCGGCATCTCGAAGAGGTAAAGCGTGGTCTTCGCACCGTCACTGCCAATTGCGCCACCTTTTTTCCCCTTGGCCACGGAGCGACACAGGAGGAACATTTCGTACTGGCTTGTGTCGCGATTACGTGCGGACGCCGACGGGGCGAATGGGGCAACAGGTTTGTGCTCGAAAATCGGCACCTTGTACAGCTTCGAGTTTAGCGACGTGACCACCCGACTTGGAGGGACATCGCCCACGAACGGCGTTTCATCGTGGTGGCCAAGGGTGATCATTTGGCCCATCTTCACCTCCGGAGCCTTTGGGCGCATCTTCTTCGGCTTCTTCTTGCCCAGTTGCACATCTTCTTCGTGATCTGGTGGTCGCCAGTAGTGCAGGATACGGGCCGCCATGCCAGGATTGGAGAGCATCGGAGGATTCTGCTCCGTGTACTCAACAAGGATCAACTTCCCGCCAGCCACAGGAGTCAAGTCCGAGCTCTTCTTGATCTGGGTCACCACAGCGCCTTCTTCCACCGGAGGAATCGGAACGACTGGAGGGGCGGCGAACACCATCCGCTCGTTGATCTTGAACTTGCTGCGTGGTCGGTGGAACTCACGCAACTTGGCCTTCGGTAGCTCAGGTTTGGTCATCGACAGCTTGATGGCTGGGAGGGAGTGGTGCACAAATCCGATGTTTTTCACCACTCGACTGTCCTTGTTCTTCTTGCCCGAACCTTCGGTACCCACGCGGTTTTCAGCAGTTTCTTGGCCGAACTCCAGATTGCCCATGACGGCCTTGATACGCTCGTTCTTCTCGCGTCTCTGTTTGTCCAACTGCTCCAAACGGATTTCAGCTGCGCCGAGCTTTCGTTCAGGAATGCGAAGCGTTGGACGAATATCATCCATGTCTGGTACCGTGAGGATCAATGACGCGTCGTTATCGTCCAGTACAAGTTTGCTCTCGGGCATGTCTTGGGTCGAATTCCAGCCGATAGCGTCAATCCACGAGCCGTTGTCGAGCTCCTTGTTCAATGGACACGGTAGCTCAGCCGCACTCTTCGCAGAGGAAGATGCGGTGCCGTTGGAAGACAAAGTAGATGAGTTAGGAGCACTCGTCGTGGTCGAATTGTCTGCGATTTCCCAACGGTAGTGACGAGGCTTGGTGATATCAAATTCTTCACGCGACTGGGACGGCATCCACGGCGTCTCCACAGCTGAACTCTTTCGCCGAGGGTACATTTGCTTGTAAGATAGAGCTGCATAGCCGTTCGAAGTCGCATTTGCTGTAGACGAAGATGACGTCGCGAGTGGAGGGCGCGAGCTCATCGCACTGCGGCCGTTCAGTTCGTGAGACGAGCTTCGAGCAAACGGTGTGCTGTTGTAACCCGGACCACGACCAGCATCCAACGAGGCCGTTGAGGCGCCTGATCGATTGACGTCATCGCCTTCCTTCTCTTCGATGGCAGAGCTGTCATCGTTGCTCTGATTCTTCTCCGCGTCAAAGTCAATGCCCCACAAGATGTCGTCTTCCCATGCGATTTGCTGCACTTTCACGTACAGCGCATCTTGGTCCTCGTCATCAGCACTACGCAGCTGGCTATAATCCGCCACGGAGAGCGCATTCACGAACGGAGACGCTGACGAAACCTGGAAGCGGCGCATCGGTTTGCCCTTGCTTTCTCGCGCACGGGCGACCTGCATGAGCTGCTGCTTCGCCAGCAGCGCCTTGTTCGTGGTGGTCTCTCCGCTGCCACTCTCCTTGGAGGTCAGCAGCATCGTGAGCTGGTCGGGCGCGTACGTGAATCGCTCGAGCGTGCCTTCCTGCGCGCGGCGCTCGCGCTGTTCGGCCTGCATCGACGCGATGCCCGCGAGCTCCTCGGACAGATCGAGCAGCGACTCGTACACCTCCTCGTCGTCGTTGCGCTGGTAGATCTTCGCGAAGTCCACGATGCGGCCGTGCTTGGCGCTGAGCAGCGGCAGCGCCGCCGCCATCCCCGCGGCCGGCGTCGCCTTCGTCGCCGTCGAGTCTTCCGCCACCATGAATCGGCGACTGAGCAGAAGCACGCCCAAACAAAACGAGAGGGGAAAAAGCACGACCATCACTCAGAGGGGGGGTCTATTCAATCGGAAAATAGAGGTTCGGAAGGGGATACAATTGAGCGGTCCAGGATCAGTTACGGCGGGTTGTGGGTCAAGTACCACATAACAGAGGGTTCGAGTGTATTTGTGTTTCAACCAATGGAATAAATGCATTATTTTGTCCAATCAACGTCTCTTTCGCAGTTTGTTCACCTTTGCGGCGTGGGCGCCGTCGTATGAGAGCGGAAAAAGCTTCGCAGATCGAGAGCCGCCCCCCGGAGAAGCTCCTCGACGCGTCTTCTCACGCTATGAGCCGCAGGGGAAGCGGAACAGCCCACGCGATGGCCGGAGGTGGGGTCGAGCAGGCACCCACGACGCCAATCACGTCGCGAGAGCGGCCAAACGCGACCTCTGCCGCGGTTTCACGGTCTCGCGATGGGTCGCCGTCGTCGCACGACAGCGCGAGTTCTCGCGACAGCCCAGGCGGCGCCGGCGCGTCGACTGTGAGCGCTGCACTCTTCGTACCGATTCGATCGCGCGTGGGCAAGCGCTTCCAGGCGGCGCTGCCCGAGTTGCGTGAGAAGCCCGTGCTCGCCGAGTCGGACCGAGCCCACAAAATGCTCAAGGTCATGCATCTGTCCAAGGCGCGTTACTCCCTCGACAGAGCGAACGGTGAGTGGCTTGCAGTGGTGTCAGACGCCAGCGCATGCGCGCGGCGCTTGTCCGACATGCGTTGTTGTTTCTCATGCGCTTTTGGTCGTCCTGTGTGCAGCGCTGGGGGCCGATTTGGAAAAGTACCTTAAAATGGCACGGTCGCTTCGCGATGGCTCCACTTTTGACACTGATGAGCAGATCACCTGCCTCGCACTTCAATACCTGCACCGCTTCGACTACAACACCACGGACGCGGCGTGCTCATTGTACGCACGCCACAGCATGGAAGTGCCCAAGCTAGCTGCGAGCATGACTGAGTCGACTGCCACGACGCGCAACAACAACCCAGCGGAGATCGAAGCACAATGGCTCTTGGCCTTCTACCGAGCGATGCGAGCGCCGCGAATCGGCATGGACGAGTATCGTGAGATGGCGCAGCTTCTGGCAAAGGCTGCGGCTAGCGGTATTGCGGCGACGGAGCTGGGCGTGTTAGAGCGACTTGTGAATCGTCTGACCGAGTGGCTCACGGCCTACGAAGACGTGAAGGACCGAGAAGTGGATCGCGTCGAGCTGGAGCAGCTTGTGTACCAAGCTGAAGACCTGATGTTTGAAAACACGGAGAAGGTCACACTGGAACAGCGACTTCGAGAGTTTGACATAGCGTACGGACGCCTGAAGGACGCTGTCGAGCGTAACAATCGCCGCAATCAATCCAAGTGCCAGCTTGACGAGGTAAGTCAGATGGCCGTGCAGAATCTATGGAACGCATCTAACTCCGTGGTGCTCGCTTAGCTCGAAGAGCTCTTTGCTGCTGTTCTCAGCGTGCAGGTGAACTTCCCCGAGAAGGGTGAGTTCACTGCAATGCTGGAAGAAGCCCGCGAGCTCAAGCGCACGATCATGTCGATGCTTGTTGAAGAAAAAGTCAGCCTGACGGCGATGCGTGAGGTAATTGCCCGCATCGAGCTGGTTCCAGTCAACTTCGAAAAGGAAGTGGATCAATTTCAGCAGAAGATGCTCAACGCACAGAGCTGGCTCGCCAAAGTTCGCAAGTGTATTCCGAAGCGTCGCACATCACGACGAGGTGGCCCCGAACCCAAGAAGATGGACTTGCAAGCCATTCGTGCGCTCGTGGATGACGCGCCGTGTGAAGACAGTGCCGAAATGTTCGAGATGCAGGATCTCCTGGAGTGTGCAGACGAGTGGGCTGAAAAGGTCAAGCGTGCGATCGAAGGTGGTGCAGACGTGTCGCTCACAGAATTGAAGGATCTGATGGAGGAAGGCAACGCGATGCCTGTGAATATGGACGAACAGAACTTCTTGGAGGCAGAAATCTCCGCGCGCGAATGGTGCACGGAAGCGACAACGATGCTGGCAGCCAAGAAGCCTTTTGAGGATCTGGAAGAAATGGCCGACAACGCGAAAGAGATTCGGAAACATCTCCACCCGAAGAAGCAGTCACGATGGAAGCCGCAAATTGAGCGTGATATTCATGCTGCGTTGGACACCGCTCGACGATGGATCAACGAGATTCGCGACGTCCTCGGACACGGTGCATTTGACAAGCTGATTACTTCGGGAGCTTCCGTATTTGCAGCACTGGCGGGCTCCGAGACCAATAGTTCAGAGAACACTGCACACGCTGGCAACCGCTCTGAGGCAACGGAGGCATTCATCAAAGGCAAGAAGTCAGTCGAGGCTGTCCACAAGCTGCTGGAGAAGGCTGAGAAGTTGGTGGTCAACGTCGAGACCTACACATCTCGCCTTCAAGATGTCATCTCTCTCACCGCTCAAGTTCAACAAGAAGCGATTGAGGTGTTGGTCAAGATTGGAGTCAAAGAGCGTCAACAGCCACAGCCACTAGTACCTGCGGATGATCAAGTCACCAGCAACAGCGAAGATGCACCCATGCCACTGGCGGCAGCTGAAGTTCCGTCGAACTCGAAGAATGTCGGTGAATTCACACACGCCTGCAGCGTTCTCGATCGAATCGCCGGGCTGCCGCTCATTTTCGACGAAGGTGTCGAGCTTTTCGAGGTTGTTCACAGTGAGAAGGGCTGGGCTGAGCGGGTGCGAGACGCCATTCCTCCTCGTCAATCGAGAAAAAAACGCATGGCCAAGCACGCGACGACATTGGAGGACTTGCGGAACCTACAGGAGGAGTCTCGCCACCTCCGCTTTCAGTTTCCTGAAGAATTGCGGATTTTGTCGAGAGAGTTGGAGGACGTCGCTGTTTGGCAACAAAAGGCGATCGAAGTCGTTGCAGCGCGCGCTACCACGATCGTCGATCAAGTGGCGATGCCGCTGAAGAAGCACGATATGCTGGTGTTTGCCCGATTCACTGAGGCCAAGAGCAAGCTCGTGACTGGGGATGAAGGCAGCAGAACTCAATCCCCTCCCGCATCGACTGAGGTGGGCGATGCAGTCGTCAAGGCTGAAGTTCCAACGCCTGGAGAAGCAGGCCAAGGTGGTGAATCCTCGAACCGAGAATCTGAAGATGTGAAGATGGACGGCGCTCCAGCGATCGATCAAAAGGCAGCTAACGAGGCCGAAGTGCCAGTGACACCAGTCGGGAAGACCGTTCCCAACGGGGCTCCTGCGTTTGTTGCCGAGCCCTTCGAGGTGGAAACTATTCTGAACACAATACGTCGCGAAGCGGGGTGTGCCAAGCGAAATGCTGAGGAGAACTCGGATGTGAAAGAAGAAGAAGATCAACACAAGAAGAGCGCGCGCGGCTTCTCCGTGTTGGACCCGTTGCTCACGCTGGTTGAAGAAAGCATCGCCGCGGTCAATGCAGTCGAGGCAAAAGACGAGAAGAAGAAGCTCGACGAGTTGCTGTTGTCCTCCGCTCCACAAGAACAGGTTTTCACTGGCGGCAACTCCCCAGAAGAGGCTGTCAAGCAGCTGGAACTGTGGCACGACCAGATCTCGCAGCTCTTGGACGAGGGTTCACTCTTCAACGCCGTCGCGCCGGAGCAAGAGGGACTCAGCTTGGTCATCGAGCTTCTCGAGTGGCTTCAGAATGCTCGTTCGATCTTCTACAACGAACCGTTACCGCTCAAGGAGCTCGTGGAGAAAGGAAGACGTCTGGAACAGCGTATCGATGCGATGCGTGCCGAGTTCGTGACGTTTGACGACGCAACCATGGATCTGTTGGCGTCGCTGCTGTGGCCTCTGCCGTACCTCGTGATGCATGACCGAGTCGTCCAGACATGGCTTGTTCGAGTCTCCAAGTGTTTGGAAGACAAGCACGCGCCGATTGATGATGTCCAGAAACTGCTCAGTGAAGCCTACAGTCTTCTGCTCGAGCCTGATGCATTCAAGCTGATACTGGATGAGCTGAAGAAGGCGAAGCTGTGGTTAGCGAAACTGAAGAAACGGCTGAAGTCCCTCATGACCAAGCAAGTCAATCGACTCACCATGGCTATCGCCAAGTCACTCGTGGAAGAAGGAGACGAGATCGCGATTGAGCTTCCGGCCTTCGACATGCTCAAAGAGCACGTGGAACTAGCATCAGACTGGGAAAAGCGCGTGCTCGCGTCGGGTTTGGAGTCGGGCCAAGCGCGCATTGCTCACTTGTTGAGTCTCATCGAAGAGTACGACCGTGCTCGGCTGGTGATCGATCTCGATATGCATCGGGATGTACTCAAGTCAGCGACAGAGCGATACTGTGTGTGCCGCCAGCCGTATGATGGCTTCATGATCGGCTGCGACTTCTGCGACGACTGGTTCCACGACAACTGTATTGGAATGTCCAAGGAGAAAGCGGAGAAGGTCGAGAATTACACGTGTCCGTCGTGTACGATTCTGCAAGAGCTCAAGGGCGCGCTGCTGCGGGCAGTTGAAGGCCAGAGCAAGCTGTGGGCGGACACAGACTACGGCAAAGGGTACGAAAAGCAGCACGCAGCGACGCAGCGGAAGATCAAGCGAGAAGAGAAGGCGATCGAGCGCAGTGAGATGCTGCTGTTCAGTTGTAACAACCACATGAACCAGCTTCGAGCACGGATTGAAGACATCGAGAGGGCCAAGTCATGCTTCACGACCTTGAAGAACCCGTTCGATGGTGCATCAGGTGCTCAGCCATCACCCAATGGTGCCGCTTCTGCCACTACCACGCCTGGTGCTTCAGCGACTCCGGATGGTACGCCCCAGCCTAGTTCGGTTGGATCCGCTGCGGCAAAACCACCGACTTCACTGGCGGTGACACTGCCACTGAAGCCTCCTGCGGCCGTGTCAACACAGTCGCAGCCGTCAGCGACAGCCATCCCCAACGTGCCAATTGACACACTGGCTTTCGTTCAACGTTACCCGAACATCTTGCTCCCTTCGGCGAAGTTTGGCATTGCTCAAGGAGACGCCGCGAGACAGCAAGCAGCGGCATCAGGCTCGGAGGCAAGCTCCACTGTGTCCACTCCGACTGCAGCAGCAGCCACAACGCCGAAACCAGCTGAAACTCAGCCGGCAGCCGCGCCAATAGCCACAGCCGCCGCCGCTCCAGCAACTCTCCCTGCAGGCATGACTGACATGATGCCGAACATGCTGGCACCAATGCTGGCGAAGCTTTCGGAGAACACTGAGCGTCTGTCTGCGCTTTTAGTTGCTGGAGGCGTTGAGCAGCAGCTCGCGAAGATGAAGAGCGAGCATGCAGAAGTCAAGGCACAGGTAACTGAGCTACAGGAGATGATCCGCCTCAGCAAGGAGCGCATGGCGGCCGCGCAGAGCTCCCTCGACGATCTCAAGCGCTCGTACGTCATTCGGCAGCACGGTCTGCCACGCGCGAAGACCTGGATTCAGCGTGTGATTCGGCTCATCAATTCTGCATCGAGTTTGTCCCGAAGCAAGTTCGCGTCGACGTCGTCGGCCCCTGACGATCTGTGCTTTCTGTCAACAGAGTTCAGCGAGGCGTTGATGGATGCCAAGGCCAAGGAAATTGACCACTTCTCGGAAGTCATGGTGTACTCACAGCTGCTGCGAGCGGTCGGCTGGAGCTTGGTTGCCGTCTCGTTGCTCCAGGAGCGACCGTCTCGAGAGGCACTCATGGTGGCGATTGTGTACGCGAACGAGCACCACATCATCGACCCTGCGAAGGCCGTTGCGCCCCTACGATCGATCATCGGACGCGTCGACGTCTGGATCACGAAGGCCAACAAGACGCTGGGCAAGCAGTCCAGTCCAGCACAGAAGCTGACACGGCTGAAGGCGCTCATGAACGAGTACTCGAAGCTGCCGCTCACGTGTTCGTGGGTCCAGACGCTGGAGGAATACGTTCAAGCACTGGAGCATCCCGACGAGACGCTGACCGCGGAAGAGTCGATCCGGGCGCAGACGGAGCTGGAAGCCAAGGCCGTCGCGGCGATTTTCTCCGCCAGTACGACGTGGCTGCCGGCGCCAAACCCAAAGGTTCCGCGGAAACGAAAACCCTACACAAAGCGAGACAAGGGCGAGGCTACAGGCGCGGATGACGGTGAGGACGGAGACGCTGGAGGTGAGCCCGGGACACCGGAGCCCAAGAAGTCATCTGCGAAGAAGGCCAAGACGAGCAAAGCTGCCATGAAGGCTGCAGCGGCTCTGGCGTCTGTCCAACCAGAAGAGGAACACGAGCCGTCGCCACGGGCAGCGGCGTCGGATGACGTGGAGATGAAAGAGGCACCGGAGCTGGCTACGTGATCAAAG
>JAADXN010000572.1:0-19880 GCA_023337875.1 Pythium apleroticum | reverse complement strand
TGCGGGATCATTGAGTGGCGATGTGACTGTTGCGAGTGCGGGATCTCCGGCGAGTGGTGCGGCGGTGTTGGCTTCTGGTGATGCGACGAACGGAGCTAGCGGTGCAGTGACAGTGAAGACGGGCGCTGCAACCTCCGGAAGCGG
This sequence comes from Pythium apleroticum, assembly GCA_023337875.1. Lineage (NCBI taxonomy): Eukaryota > Oomycota > Peronosporomycetes > Pythiales > Pythiaceae > Pythium > Pythium apleroticum. The sequence goes on along the minus strand of JAADXN010000572.1, from coordinate 19,736 downwards.
CGGAGCAATTACGCTGTCTGTGGGTCTTGGTAGCACTGGACCGGGCGGTAGTGTCACAATTACGTCAGGCGGCTCATCTACTGCTGTAGGAGGCCAAGTCGACATCAAGTCAGGCTCTGGGGCTGGTAAGAGCTCAGGAGATGTGGCTGTTCGATCGGGTGAGACAGCGAACGGTGGTGTCAGCGGCAACACGCAGTTTGGATCAGGGTATTCGAGCGCGGGCACGTCAGGCACCGCTACGCTGTCCTCTGGCGCCTCATCAGGCGGCGTGGGTGGCGATGTAACAGTGGCCGTCGGCTCTGGAAATACCGGAGTTGGCGGTAAGCTGACGCTGCAGGGTGGAGACACGACCGCGACTGCGGCAGGAGGCGCAATCTCGATCACGAGCGGACTTGGTGGCGCAAGAGGTGGTGCACTGACGATGGCTGCTGGCCAAGGAGGCACTATGAGCGGCGGATCAGTCACGTTGATGAGCGGCGGCAGCACAGGCGGGTCAACCGGGGACATCACCGTTGCAAGTGCCGACCTCACCACCGGCAGCGGAACGACCGGCTCACTCACTTTCAAGTCTGGTCTGGGGTACTACGGGTCCAGTGGAGACATCTTCCTCGGCACAGGGAACTCGACAAACGCAAGAGCAGGCAGCGTCACCGTGGCGGTTGGCGATGGGACTCAAGCTACGGGCAGTGATCTGACGATGAAGTCCGGTTTGACGACGATTGGCCAAGGTGGACAGGCGTCTCTTGAAGCTGGCAGTGGTGCTAGCGGCGGCAAGGTGTCGATCGTTGCCGGTGCTGGTACTTCAAGCTATGGCGGCGACATCGTGGTCAAGAGTGGAGGAAGCACAGTCAGCATAAGTGGAGATGTGAGCCTCGTATCAGGAGATGGCAAGTCGACTGGTGATGTCGAGCTCAAGTCAGGCTCGTCCACGAACGGCCCGAGCGGCAGCGTGACAATTAGCAGTGGTTCTACGACCGGTGGGACGAGTGGCAGCGTTTCAGTGACAGCAGGTTCTGGTCCTACGGGCGGGGGCTTGACGGCAGCTGCTGGTGGATCATCAAGCGGCGTTGGAGGAGCCGCTGAGGTTCGCGGAGGCTCTGGCAGCACGATTGGTGGCAAATTGACACTGTCGGGCGGCTCGGGAACCTCTGGCGTCGGCGGTGCTATCGAGATTTCGAGTGGCAGCAGCTCAGGCGACGCGAGCGGAGACGTTTTGATCAAAACTGCTACCCCCGGAACAGGCAAAACGAGCGGTGTTGTCACTCTCACGACGGCCACGGCGTCCGGAGCGCTCAGCGGTGCAGTGAACATCGCGTCAGGTAGTGGAAGTGCAGGTGGAGACGTGACAATCAATGTCGGCGATGGCACTGCTAGCGACGGCGGAGCACTGAGCCTCTCGGGCGGCAAGACGACTGGTAGCGGAAAGAACGGAGGTGCGGTTACGATTGCTGGCGGTGAAGGAGTGGCGAGCGGCGGCGGTGTGATGATCAAGGGCGGTGCAGGCGCGATGAGCGGGTCGATCACGATGCAAGTCGGGTCCGGAACGCAGGTTGGCAAAATGTACGTCAAGGCGGGAACGACGAATCTGCTCGAGGTATCCGATCTTGAGTTTGCGGCGAGCAGTGCGAGCGTATCGCTGACGTCCACCCAATCGACGATTTCGCTCATGTCGAGCACCGGTGTGGTTATCACGGGTACATCGACAACCATACACGGCGGCAACGTCCACGTGGACTCTCACGATTTCCACGTGACATCTGACGGCACGACTGACAAGTTCTACGTGACGGCAGCGACGGGTGCGGTGACGATGGGCGGCGCATTGACAGTGGGCGGCACGGCGACGATGACCAACGGCGTCACACTGGGCGGCACGATTGCGTTGAACGGAGCGACGACGATGAGCAGCACGGTGACGATGAGCGGGGCAGTCACGATGAGCAACGGAGTGACTATGAGCGGTGCAATCGCGGTGAATGGAGCGACGACGATGAGCAGCACGGTGACGATGAGCGGGGCAGTCACGATGAGCAACGGAGTGACCATGAGTGGCGCCATCGCGGTGAATGGAGCGACGACGATGAGCGACACGGTGACGATGAGCGGCGCCGTGGCTACAACCAGTACGGTCACGATGAGCGGCGCGCTGACGGTGAATGCTGCGGTGACGATGAGCGACACTGTGGGAATGAGCGGAGCTGTGACGATGAGCGGAGCTCTGACGGTGGGCAACTCTGTGACGATCACAGGCAGCACGTCGACGTTGACGACTCCGAAGCTCGTGACCACGAGCGACGTCGTGTTCGGTGGCAGCAGTATGACTACACTCAGCTCTGATCCGTGCGCCCAGGGAACGTTCCGCTTTGACTCGACGTACATCTACATTTGCGTCGCGACTGACACTTGGAAGAAGGTGGCGCTGAGCGCGATGTAAGCGGTCGACGGAGCGTGGCGGAAGGAGAGAAGGAAGGAAGGAGAGAAGGAAGGCGAGAAGGGAGCCCCGGAGTGGGCTCGGAATGCATATGGCTGCATGTGATTGCATATTGCACAAGAGGAGAACCGAGACGAAGAAAAAGTGGTCCCCCACCACAGAAAACGCGAGGCGAGGCCCCCCAACCAAGCCAAGCACGAAGAAAAAAACGAGTAGCTGCATGAAGAAAATCAGCGAGAGAGTGGTTCCCCCCAAGACCACGCTCTTGGAAAAAAAAAAACATAAACATAGGACAATACATATCGATTTGCATGTGACGCTCATGACTTCTTCATCGTCTTTCAAGTCAGGAAGCTGGTGTGGTATGTGGTGGACTTTCTCGGATTTGCCTCAACATGGATACACTTGAGAGGGTCCACTATTCGGGATTTGCAGTCGAGGGGCTCTCTAATAGAGAGGCTACAGTACGACTGTACCCTGGTTTCCTCCCTTTGACGCTCAAAACCCCGATCCAAAAGAAGACCGCCGGAGCAATGGACACGGAGCTGGCGACAGTGCTGCGCGCCATGCGCGCGCTCTTCGGACTGGTGCGTTGGACAGCATACACAAGTACATGAGAGGATAGAGGAGAGGAGGTAGTTGACCGTACGCGGTGGTGGGGTCGCACAGGAAGGCGCAGAGCGGCAGCGCGAGGCGAACGCGTTTCTCGTCGAGTTCGCGCGCACGGAGGTGAGCAAGCGGCTTCTTAGGACGCAGCACCACTGACGCTGACGTTATTGACTGTCTGGATATGGCTGTGGTGCCAGGCCGCGTGGCGCGTGGGGCTGCAGTTGCTGTGCGACGCGACGCTGCAGTCGACGACCGAGACGCTGTTCTTCGCCGCCAACATGATCCACGCCAAGGTACGGTCGACCGCCCAGCGTCGTGAGGGAGAGAGTGCCTGACTGTATACAATGACTGAATGGCTCATGAACGCTTGATTGATGACTGTGCAGGCGCGCAAGGAGTGGCTGAAGCTGGCGGACGGCGACAAACAGTCGATGGTGGCCATGCTGCAGACGCTGACGCAGGAGTCGCAGCGTGGGCAGCGCCCGGCGCTCGCGAGCGCTCCCCTGCAGAGCAAACTGTGTGGCATCCTGGCCATCGCGCTGTGCTCGTCGCCTGACGAGTGTCGTGCGCTTCTGGACAATCTGATCGCACAGGCGTCGGCAGCAGTGGCGTCGAGCGCGTGCGACCCGGCCGCGTTGGCGTTTTTCATCACGTTTGCTCGCTGTGTGTGCGAAGAAATGGACGACGCCGAGCTCAGCTTCCACGCCAAAGACGCCATGGAAGTGCACGTCGCGTCGGTCAGCGGGGATATCGTGCGCGTGCTCTCGGACATTCTGCTGGCGCCAGCGACGTCTCCACTGAGCGCCGTGCAGGGCGACGCGCTGTTGTGTCTGCGAGTGTGGCTCAAGCGAGCGGGTATGTCGCTCACGCGCGTCTACGTGGACCGCCCAATGCTGCTGCGTGCGCTGATCGAGACGCTCGGCCAGCGGTCAGCCCACTTGACGTCGTGCGCAGAGATATTGTGCCAAGTGTTCAAGGTATCTGAGTACCCAGCGGCGTCATTACAAGAGCAAGCGCTGCGGGCGACAGCAAGCGGGCTGCTGTCGCTTCGAGCCGCGTACGAGAGCGCGTTGGTCGGTGAGGAGGAAGAGATTGCGCACGCGATCACCGACGTCGTCGCGACGTTTTGCGAGACGTACGCCGACTGGATCATCGACGGCGAGACCCCAGACGCAGTCGCACTTGGCGACCTCATGCTCCTGCTTGGGCTTCACCCCAAGCGCCAGATCGCTTCGCTCACACTTGAGTTTTGGTTGCTCGTGCAAGAAGTGCCCGTGGCCGAGCGCCATGAATTCTTCCAGCGGGAGGCTTTTGTACGGCTGCTCGACGTTGTGCTGCAACAGTGCGAGTACCCAACAAGTCAAGAAGAAATGGATGAGTTCGAAGTGGATGATCTCGTGGCGTACCGCAGTGGTTCACAAGGTGTCGCGGATGTGCTACTCGCGGTGTTTGGGCTCCTCAAAGAGCAGTATCTCAACCACGTGTTGACACAAATCGCAGCCGGAGATGGAAGCTGGCAGGTCATCGAAGTCTGCGTATTCGCTGTCTCAACGGTTGCCGACGACCTCAAGAAGCGTCTGCTGTCGAGTATTTTGCCATCGGAAGCATTGACAGCGATGATGGTCCAGTTGTTCGAACTTCTCTTCCGAGCGGCGCCGTCGCAGCAGCATGCGCTCGTGACGACGATCGGTGCAAAGGCACTGGGTCAATTCGGCTCGTGGTTTAACCAGAAGGCTGTGGCGACGAGCTCCGTTGATGTGATCACGTCTGTGCTGCAGTATCTCGACCAGGCGCTACAAATCAACGAAAGCCGATCGAACGCGTCCAGAAGTTTTATGCAGATCGCGACGTCTTGCTCCGCGTGCCTCGTCGAGATGACGCCGGAGCTCCTTGTCTCCGTGGTTCGGCATTTCCCTAATCGTGCTCTGACTATCGACGATCGGCTGCTGATCGTCGAAGGCATGGTCCGTGTAGCTGCTCAGTCACGCCACGCGACTGAGATCCTGAAGCCCGTGCTGGATGACTCCTTGGGACGGCTGGACCAGATTCTTACAGCACCAGGCAGCGTTCGAGATGATGCAGTAGGCCAGATCGTGTGCGAAGAACTGCAAGTGTGCAGCAAGATCGTGCGGTTTCTGGATGCCCCACAAGACGTCGCTGGCGGCAAGGAGCTCACAAAGTGGGTCGTTGGGGTCGTGTGGCCGCATTTGGAGCCCGTCGCGGCGACTCTGAGTGCCAACGAGAGCGCCATGAAGGCGCTATTCGAGTTCTACAGTTGGTGTCTGCAAAGCCTTCGCGAGGACATGGCACCGCATCTTTCCGCCATCGCGAACCTGATCGTGCGCGTGTTTGAAGAGCAGCTCTTTGTGTCGCCACTTGAGTGCGGGTCCATCGCCGTCGACGTCTTCGGCCGCGGCGCCGAGCAGAACCCCGCGGTGCTCGACAGCTTCCGTGGCCTGATGGGCGTGCTCAGCCGCATCGCGTTCCACATCTTCACGACGCGGGGCGTGGACGAGGCGCCCGACGTGCTGCGTGCGCTGTTCGAGCTGGCGTATCGGTTCCTGTTGTACTGTCCCGCCGCCGTGATCACTGCCGCTGAGTTTGGTGTGCTGCTGGATTTGTGTCGCGCGTGCGTGGGCAACCAAGACCGGTCGTCGACCAACGCCATGCTCACGTTTGTCATCTATTTATTGCAAGAAAGCCGCGGCAAACTGGCGGCATTCCAGCCTGAGATCGACGCGTGCGTGTGGGCCGATGCCGCTCGTCTCGAACTGTGGCTCGACTCGACGCTTCTCGCCCTCGCGACCAAGACGCCCAGCGTGCTGTACGAGTCCGTGGGTCGCCTCTTCTTGGCTCTGTGGGCTCCAGCTTTCGACTCGTACGGCGCTGTCGTCGCCACAGTCACCAGTGCGAGTCTTGTGGCCAAGGGCGAAGCCCTCGGCGTGCAGGAGCTCAGCGTCGACGACCGCCAGCGGGTCGCGCAGCTGTGGTTCCACTACGCGCAGCAGTCGACGCGCATGGCCGAGCGCAAGTTCCGCAGCCTCTGCAGCGACTTCGCCAAGATCTGCCGCAAGGAGCTCACGGTCGACACGCTCATCAGCTACGAGGAAGAGGGCTGAGAGATGAGCCAATAGGGAACTACAGTAGTAGTAGTAGACGGGCGATCGGGATCCATGTGAGTAGTATGCAAAATGCCCATTGATTCATTGAGGTTGTCAGGTCAAACGCTACGCGAACGACACGCGCTAACAATCGACGGTGTACCTAGTTAGTTGCCCGCGAGCTCCCCCACCTAGAGCGCCACCATGAGACACAAAACGCACTTAGTGACCACCAAGAGCCGAGGCGACAGCGACAGCGCAGGGGCAAACGTACGATCGGGTACTTGTCGTAGTAGAACTGCTTGGTCTCCTCCATCTCCCGCAGCTTGTCCTCCGACAGGTCGCTCACGTCGTCGTTGATGTCCTACACCAACAAAGTCCATCAGCATCAAAGCCCCTCTCTCTGTCTCACAGGCAAACGCACCTTCTTGTCCAGCGAGCTCAGCGTGAGCGCGCGCGTGCAGGCCGTGCCGGCAAACTGGTGGTACATCTTGCCCGGGCCGTAGAACTTGGCGCCCGTGGTCACGTCCACGACCTTGCCGCCGATGGCGAGCAGGATGGGCAGCTCGGCGTTCGTGCCGTCGTACTGCTTGAGCTCGGCCAGCGTGTACTTGCGCAGGCCACCAGCGGCCTCGGCGGCGGCAGCAGCCTCTTGCGCGAGCGCCTCTGGGTTCTTGCGCGGCGTGTGGAAGGCGGTGAAGGGCCACGGACACGAGGCGCCCATGGACGCGAGCTGGTGCTCGATGCTCGGCCAGAAGACGGCGACGGCGGCCACGATCAGCGCCAGCGACAGCCAGATCCACGACGACTTCTTCGCGGCCATGGTGCTGCAGATCCAAATGCGATGGGAGACGGAGGTGTCGAGAGCGTGGTGGGATCGGGAATGCGCAGAATGACGCGTGGGCGGAGCTGTCGACGTCAAGAGCTCTCAATGCTGAGGCGAGTCCTCTACCGAACGTCTCCGGATAGTGTGTGATCTGAAGGTAGTCAGGCGCGAAATTACCTGTGTTACTGAATACCTAGTAGAGGAGAATAGAGGTTTCGAGGCAGAGAACCTCCGTTGTGCGTTTGATGACGTAGTAGAACCTTCAATAGTCTATCAAACGCAATACCCATTACTCCCTCGTTTTCATCAAGGTTGCGGTGGTGTTCAGCCTGGGAATATCTCACAAGACAGGTATCACAGTACACTCTCCTGTGACGAATAAGAGCTCCGGGGGATGATGATCCTTTGCTCATCATTTGAACCTGCGTCCTCCAGCGCCGGAATCGCGTTGCCGGCATGACGCCGCCGCCCCCTGCCGCCCCACAGAAGACACCGCTATCCCCATGGACCAAGTCGGTGGTGGCCGGCTCCGTCGCGGGCATGGCGAGCGTCGTGGTGTGCCACCCGTTCGACACGATCCGCACGCGCCTGCAGATCTCGCCGCAGCGGTTCCGCGGCTTCTTCGACTGCGCGTCGCAGACCGTCAAGCGCGAGTCCGTGCGCGCGCTGTACAAGGGCTTCGTGCCGCCGTTCTTCAGCCAGGCCGTGTACAAGTCGGTCATCTTCACGACCTCGGCCAAGTTCCGCAACGACATTTTCCCCAACTGCACGCCGCTGCAGCCCTTTCTAACACCGTCGATCATCTCGCTGACGAGCGGCGCTATCGCTGGAGGACTCAACGCGTTCATTGTCGCGCCTGTGGAGCTCGTGCGCAATCGCCTGCAAGTCCAGTACGAGCACGAAAACGCGACCAAGCGGTACCGCGGCACGTTCCACTGCATCGTGCAAGTCGCCAAGACCGAGGGGCTCGGCGCCTTTTGGCGTGGCCTGTCTACGACAATCCTGCGGGACTCGCTTGGTGTCGCGTGCTATTTCCTGGGCTTCGATTTTGCAAAGAAGAACCTCACACAGCGGGCGCAATTGAGTGAGACGTCGGTGCTACTTGCCGCCGGAGCGTTCGGTGGCATCAGCTTCTGGGCTATCGCGCTGCCGTTTGATACCATCAAGACGCTCATCCAAGTCGACACGGCGAGTGGAAACAACGCAGGGTTTGTACCAACGACTGCGCGACTGGTGAGAGAGCATGGCGTCTCCCACGTGTTCCGCGGGTGGCAGGCGGCGTTTTCACGCGGCGTTCCAAGCGCGGCGATCACTTTCTACGCCTTCGACCGCACCACCAAGTATCTGAATGAACTAGACGCAGCATGATAGTGGAGAAGACGGTTGCGTAGATCAATTAGAGACCTGCACATGATGTGAAAATCAACGGAGGCCGCCTTGTGTGAGGAATTATTGGTGAGCTCGCAGAGCGGAGGCGACAGAGGCCGCTCGTCGACCGAGACCTTCGGCCTTGTCCTTGAACATTTCGTGGACTTGGTCTGGATCCGACGGATAGCAGTTCGATGGAAACTCCTGGTACTTGGGATTCACCTGCGCTCGTGGTTGGAACGGCCCCTCACTCACGATCGCCGACGCGCCGAACGCGCTCGTCCAGCGCTCGCCGCCGACGATGACCATGCGGAAGATGAGCATCGAGTGCAGCAAGTTGACCATCGTGAGCTCTTCGCCAGACGAGATACCACCGCCCGTAACGAACACCGCGCCGACCTTGTGGCTCAGATCCGCCGAGAAATCCCAGTGGCTGAGAAATGTAGCCATCTATGATACAAAGCGGTAAAATACGGAGCTGCTCGTGAGGGAGATCCATGGTAACCATACCTGTGGTTCGACGTTGGCATTGACGACGTGGGAGCCGAGGATCACGGCGTCGGCCCACATGACGTCGTCCACGAATACGCGTCGCTGACGAGCCGCGTGCGGAGCTGCTCGCGTGTGGCCACGGTCTGAAGCACGCCCGACTCGACTGCGCTCGCCAGTTTGCTCAGGTGCGTACCGTTTGAATACACAATGAGAACACGCACCCCGGCTTCAGTTCCATGATCCGGCTTTGACTGAAACGCCGTTGGCGCTGCGGCGAAGCGAGGAGAAGCTGCTGGGAACGAAGCAGGCGCACGATGAAGAGAGGCGAGCAGCTCTTGAGAGAGCAGCGACACACGCACAAGCGCGAGCGATGTGGCCACACTGAGCAAGACGAGCAGAGCCACTGCTACACGCTGCAGAGTGTGCGAGGGGCGCCTGTGGGCGGCTGTGGCCGGCAGCAGCGGCGCTTGTTCAGCTGCCGATCCTCTCATTTTGGAGCTCTTTGCCAAATGTGACCGCCTTGCTCACAAAATACGACCCATAAGGTCGCATTTTCCACCAGGAATCAATATTTCTGTAGATTATTTTGATAATATCTGCTTTTCCTGACTAATGAACCAAATGTTAGGAAAGGCATTATGGAGGATATGAAGAATGCACGCCCAGATTGTATTGATCACGCGTCTGCTTGGTGGATCGGAGCGAACTGGAAGCCACAGTCTCCGATCGTGCCCGGCCCTCCCTTTCCGTCACTGCTTCCGAACTGTGGGTCACACGTGCAAATGCCAGTGGCGAAGTCGCAGGCCCCGTGGTTGGAGCAGAAGGCGTTCTCTCGGGTGCCCTTGACGGACGCTTGGCCCATGAGGGAGTCACCTCCAGTCGCGACTGTGAGAGTGCCAGTGCCGTCCTGGCCATTGCGGTTCACGCTGTCGCGAAGCAACGCGTTCGAAGGGATGATGGCCGGCAAGTCACCCAGTTCACTGAGTAAGTCGATCATGATCAGCGTGCCCGCGGCCGAGCACGCCGTCGTGCGACCCACGATGGTCACAGCGACCTCACGCAGAGTGGAGAGCGCCTCAAGGGCGGCTTTGATCACGGCGGAGGAGGCGTCAAAGGGGATGGCGCCCGTGGTCTGGTCGCGGAACGTGAGCGTGAAGGTGCCGCCAGTGGCAACGCACTGCACGAGCTGCCTCTCGACGACGTCGTCGTAGGTGTTCGGGTCGTCGCCGCGAGGACATTCGCGTAGCGAGCAGTCGAAGCCGAAGTAGCCCCGGTCGCACAGACAGCTACGGATCTTGGAGCGGTCCCAGGTGACAGGGTCGTTCGGGTCTTCGCCGTAGGAGAAGCCGGCGGTCTGGCCCTTGACGGCGACGAGAGGCGCGAGGTCGTTGAGCGTGAGGCACTGGCCGTTGCCAGAGCATTCACTAGATGAACCACCACACAACACTGCGCACAGAAGAGAGTCAGTCTAATGAAGAGTGTCAAACACAAATGAAGAGCACAGACGTACTCAGTTCGCAGGCGGTGCCGGTGTACGGTCTCGGACACTTGCACACGCCGTTGCTTCGGTCGCAGGATCCAACGCCACTGCACTCACGTAGTCGCTTGTGGGCGACGTTGTTGTCACTCGGGTAGTCAAACCACGCGAGTCCTGTGGGACACAGCCGCTCGGAGCAGTCGCCTGTGCGCCAGCCTTTTGCACAAGTGCACCGGTAGGACGGAAATCCCGAGCACGTGCCATGGCCGCTGCAGGCCAAGTCGCCCGGACAACCGACAGGGATTCGAGACGTCGCGCCACAGTCGCCACGGTTCACGAGTGCTGTGTTCGTGCCACCTCCTGTGCGTCCGTTGCTGCTCGTGTACCCAAGGTAGCAGTAGCAGCGACCGAGCTTGGACTCGTCACAGAGACCTCGATTCGAGCACACGTTGCTTTCTTTTGTGCCGTCCACAGATGTCACACTGCCAAACTTCTGGCCACCACCGACGGCACTGATGCTTGAGCCAGCGATGAGTCCGCCTCCATTGACGATGACGGTCGGTAAGCTAACATGTCGTGATTCAAGAGAACTCATCAGTCCGAGGGTCATACAAATGACGAGTATCATCTAGTGGAGTACGTACTTTCCGAAATTCTGCGTGAACGTGATGCTCATGATGTTGGCGGGGCTCTCACAGGCTTGCGCACCCGAGTGTGTGATGTCAACTCCCTGAATCGGTGGCATGCTCTCCAGGATTGCCTTGACTTGGTTGGGCAACGAATTAGCAGGAATCGGCGGCGACGTAGCTCCTCGAAGAGCGACAGTAAACGTCCCCCCACCTTCCACGATTCTGGTCGAGATCTGGTTTACAGGGTTGGGCGTGAACGTCTGGTCCAGTGCCACACACGTCACGCCTCGAATGACTTCAGTGAACGTCGAGACGAGACGCAGGCGGTTGGAGATGTGCGCCAGTCCGTTCGTGCCGCCGTTGGTGACGTCTGCGATGGTCTCCGCCAAGTCGCCATCACCCTTCGCGCCCGTGGAGCGCACAACCACGAAGTCCAGCGTGATGATGTTTCCCAACGTCGTGCACGCTGCTGTGTTGCCGCTTGTGTACGTCACATCCAGATCCACGATGTACGGCACTGTCGCCAGGATTCCCGTACGAAGATCGTCGGCTGAGATGCTGAAGGGGATGCTTGTAACTTGCGTGCCGTCTTGAAATGTGAGCGCGAAGCTGCCGCTGGTCGCTGCGCATTCGATTTGCTGCCTTTCAATCACTCGGCATGAGTCCACGCCCTTGACGACTTCCTTCGTTTCGTCGTCGATGAAGCCGTCTACACCGAGCAAAAAGAGGCCGACAACGCCCTTTGTATCGAGTTCCGAGAACGTGATGGCCGGGATGTCGCCGAAGTAGTCGCGGTGCCACAGCTGCACGAAAGTCATCGTCACGAACGTCCCCTCGGGCGTGCAGACTGTCGTGGCGCCGTTGAACGAGACGCGAACCGTGCCCACGAACGGAACGGTGGCCAACGCATTGACGAACGTGTTGACGTCGGCGTTGAACGGAATGTTCCGCACAGTCGTGTTGCCGAATGTGAACGCAAACACACCAGCGTCAGCGGCGCAGATGAACTGCTGCACTTCTTCCACTTTCCACTTGGGAATGATGGCGTTCTGGGTCGGATTAGTGGCCGGAAACGTGATACTCCAGTCCGTCTGGGTTGCACTGGTGTCCGTCCGAGTGGCGGTCACCGTTGGCACTCCCGTGAGGGCCTTTAGAGCACTGGCAACGGACGTTCCCGCAGAATCCAGCATCGCTAGTGCCTGGAACGAGATCGGCCGCGTGTACTGTGTGCCGAACACCAGCAGAAACGTGCCCCTCGTCAGCGGCGCGTCGGAAGTCAGCGTGAGAATCTGCTGCGTGTACGTCGTACTGCACTGGATGAGCTGCACCTCGTTGACTTGGTCCACTGTAAGCGGATCGTCACCCGAGGGGCACCTCTTGACTGCGCACGTGGCGCTGCTGTATCCCGTATCGCATCGACAACCACGCATGACGTCGGCGTCCCACACAGCGTCGTAGACGAACGGCGGGCTGTCGTACAGCTCACGCGAGAGCACTTCGTTCTGCGCGTGGACTTGCATCGTGATGCATTTGCCCTTGGATGAACAGCTCTCGGGACAGTCCACCAGCTCACACGCGCTGCCTGAGAAGCCCTGCTGGCAATGGCAGGTCCCCGACTCGTACCCGCAGATACCTCGTCCGGAGCATTCCACTGGGCTGTGGGCGTCGTTGATTCCACTTACGATACCCCATGCTTTACCCACTGGACAGCGGCGCTGGGAGCAATCGTGGCCGAAGAAGCCACTGTAGCAGCGGCAGACCTTGTACCTGTCGCACAGGCCGTGGCCGGAGCAAGCGTTCGTGCAGATTGCGGAGACCACAGGGAGCCACAGCGCGAAGAGCGCAGCAGAGACGGCGACACAAAGAGAAAGCGATGGCATCCTGCGTGGCTGATGAAGTTGCAGACGCTTCATTGTGACGAGTGCTTTAGCAAAGTGAATACCAAAGCTTGGGACGCACGATGGCTCCGTGTGAGGAGCAAGCTATTCTGCGCCTGCCGCCGTTTCGTCGGTTGCGCCTGGAATGGGTACACCTGGGACTCAGGTGTAACCTGATGCGATCAGGTTGACGACTCTGAGTCGATGAGTTTTCGCGAAGAGGTCTTCCAGAGATGAGGCGGACAGAGGACGCCTCCGGTAGTCGGTCGCGGCGGCCGCGTGTGCGATGGGAAGACGACGAGATCGCCGCGAAAGCCACTCGACAATCGATGAATATGCCAACAACTCAACCACGGTCTCCGCTGCGTCCAACACCGCGAATGGGCTGGGGTGGGAGCGCGCCTTCACCGTCTGAATCCGCAGCGGCGACGCTCTCGATGTACCTGTCCGAGGCCTTGGAAGGAGGCCACACGGCGCCACTGATGGCACCATCACCGCAGAGACGAACAACCCCACCGCGGGCGGATAGTGTGCTGCTACGTCAAGACAAGCCCAACCAGCGTGAGGACATCGAGGAGGCTCCTGTGAGTCCGCTGTCTCGGTTTCTCAAAAAGGTAGAGCAACCACTAGCGGAGGGTCTTTACGACACAGCTGACACCAACAGTATGTGGTTATCTCGTAGCGAGATGGAGCGTCGTTCGATTCTCCAATGAGAGGCTTCTCTGGAGCGTCTCGCCTTGGCGGTATCAACGAAGAAAAGCGTCGAGTTACGACAGGCGCAAACGCAGGAACGATGGAGAGGCTGCTAATGGAAAAGATCCGAGAGGCGAAGCTCATGCGAGAGTCTCGAGCTATGGATCGCAGTGAGAGCAATCAGGAGAACCGGCAACCGAATGGTGTGTTCTTCTCCTCACGACCAGGTATGACGACAGCCACTGCGGTGGAAGAGAGTCATTTCCCAACAGTCGTGCCTACACCGCATCCTAAGCCAGTGAAGCCACAGCTCCCACAACGAGCGACATCTCTATCGGAGCCAGATACGAAGAAAGTCTCCTGCAACTCCGAGCAGATACGACTTGAATCTCCAGAGTTGGAGTTGACGCTGGTGGCCACGCGAGCGGCCCGTTGTATCCAAACTGCGTGGCGGAAACAGTCACTGGGAAAACTGAAAGAGTCCGTTCCAGCATTACGGCAAAGCAACGAGAGGCCCCAGGCAGCACAGAGTTTGAGCGACGAAACTGCAGTCAAAGCGGAGGAGGAGGCGATTGTGGCAACTGCCAGCTCGCCAGTCAAACTGCCAGAAGTGATGACCACCCCAGATTCCGCTGCCGTCGTCAGATCCACAGTACACATGGATCACTCACAAGAAGCGGCTTTAATTCACCACGACCCTCCGGTTGAAGAGCCACACGCACGCGCAGTCATGTGGGCCGATGACGAGTGTGTTCTTTTAGAAGAAGGCCGAGTGCCTACTTTTGAGTTGCTTGATCCAGCCGCTCTCGAAGTGGATACGAGCTTGGAGGCCTTAGTTCGGACGAAGCCACACGTCGTTGCAGAGATACAAGAAACGGCGCGGCGCGAGCGAGAGCTGACGCGGCGAGCCAGCCGACGCCCCACTGAGAGCCACATCCAAGCACTCGAAAGGCTGGAGCCGACGACGACAGGGGTGAAGGACGTCTCTTCCCATTCATCGAAGCAGAAAGTCTCCATTCGAGTCGTACTCCAGAGGCGTTTGCGCTTGCCTTCTGACAGATCCAAGACGAAACACCAGCGAGGCCGACCGAGACACTGTAGGATCCGCATCGGCTATCGGCATGCAGACACAGAGCCCACCGCGTTGAATGAACAAGCCAATGCAGACACAGACGACGCCTCCGCTCGGGAGCTGCTGGAACATTTGAGCCGCTACGTGGTGTTCTCCGATAACCCACAAAGCGAGCAGATGCCAGGCGAAGACCGAAATGATCTCATTCGAGTGGGCGAGGCGACGGTGGTGGATGCTGAGGATGTAGCCCGCGCGAGGAGCGAAACAGACAGAGGGGACGATGCAAGCGGAGCTATCGCTAGCAGTGGTCACCTCATCAATATCAGCAGCGTCAGCAGTGAATACGAAGAAGACCACCCAGGCCTCACAAGCGTGTCTGAAGCCGCAAGACGCGCCAGCCCAAGCCACCTGAGCCAGCTTAACGAGTCAACTCCCCCGTCCTCGGCAGCATCTCCTAAACGCCACGCTGATCGCACACTGGGCCTCTTCCCAACGCTTCGCCAGACCGAATTCGAGGTCAAGTGCGCTCTGGACCGCATCCACGCGCAGTACTCGCTGGACCAGCAGCGGCTGATCGACGCGTACGCGGACGACGCCATCTTCACAACGTTCTTCTCGCCACCTCCGTCTCCACTGGACAGCGACGAGCGCCATCCCTCGCTCCTGGAATGTGCACCAACGCCAGTATCCGCTGAGCCCAGCGAAGACTCGTACGGCTCGTCCACAGCATTTAACACAGCCAAGCAGCAGGAGTTTCTTCAGGCACTCGACGAGTTTCGCGAGTCGCTGCGCGCGTCCATGGCGTCCACACCACTCTCCCAGTCGACTTCTGCAGCAGGCTTTGAAATCCACGACCCGCCAGCGTTCACAGCCTTCCAGCATGACGAGGAGGAGCAGCAAGATCAGGACGACGAGAACTGCTCAACCAAGAGCGACGACGCGGGCGTGGACGTGGACGCCGAGCTGCAGGCCATGCTCCAGGAGATCCAGCGCTGCAAGACGCAGATCGCTCTCGCTCGGCGCCAGCCTCCATCGTCCTATGCCCGCAGCTCCTGATGCCGAGAGCTCCATACTGAAACACGCATCTTCAAGGGATCCCGTGGCAGTGGGTGGCACTTGAAGTTGCACTACAGCCGCCACGCCAGCGTTGGTTGGCTCTCGTCGCAGGCGGCTCTGACTCAGATTCGTTGGCAGTGGCGCGCGTCGTGATTGGCGCGTGTCAGCGCGTCGTGACCAATGGAACACGCTACTGCATTCGACGACAGACCCACTCGAGCACCACATGCAACGATCAAGTGATTACAGGCGCACATAGGTAGACGCCGCATCACACAACACGTGGTACCCTCCATAACCAATAAAATGGTCGTATCCGCAATAAATCCTTTATAACAGGTTTTTGACAGTAGTGAAGTGAAAAGATGACATAATGCGTTATCGGAGGATGCAGTAATGCAGGGCACCCTCTGTGGTGGCATCTTGCAGATCCGCGGGCTCGATTAGGGTTGGCCCACCCAGCTTCTTCACCCGCGGGTCAGGAAAGACGGCAGCACTTGAGCGCCGTCAGGCCGAAGCTGCTCACTCGTCGACAGACAGCCACCTCACCACATTCCCCTCGCATTCTTCCCGCCATCAGCCATGGCGACCGCCTCCCTCCCAGTACGTAGCGCCTGATACGATGGTGGCTATGCGGCATTTGAAGCGCGCAACTGACAAAGACATGTGTGTGTCCATAGTTCGTGACCGGCCAGGCGTGCCCGAACCCAGAGACGTGCTTCGTCAAGGGCCCGCACGTGCACCGCGAGCGCAAGCCAGAGCCAAAGATCCTGAACACGATCCTGGACCACGTGGGCAACACGCCGCTCGTGCGCCTGAACAAGATCGCCAAGAAGGCCGGGCTCGAGTGCGAGCTGTACGCCAAGTGCGAGTACTTCAACGCCGGCGGCTCGGTCAAGGACCGCATCGGCAAGCGCATGGTCGAGGACGCCATGGAGTCGGGCCGCATCAAGCCAGGAGACACGCTCATCGAGCCGACCTCGGGCAACACCGGTATCGGCCTCGCGCTCGCGGCCGCCATTTACGGCTTCCGCATGATCATCACGCTGCCAGAGAAGATGTCGCAGGAGAAGGTCGACGTGCTCAAGGCTCTGGGCGCTGAGATCATCCGTACGCCAACGGAGGCCGCGTGGGACTCGCCGGAGAGCCACATTGGTGTCGCGCTCCGCCTGAACAAGGAGATCCCGAACTCGCACATCCTGGACCAGTACACGAACCCGTCGAACCCGCTGGCCCACTACGACGGCACCGCCGAGGAGATCCTCGAGGCCCTGGACAACCAGGTCGACATGGTCGTCATGGGTGCCGGCACCGGTGGCACCATCTCGGGCACGGCCCAGAAGATCAAGGAGCGTGCGCCAAACTGCATTGTCGTCGGTGCGGACCCGAAGGGCTCGATCCTCGCCGTGCCAGAGAACCTCAACGACGAGAACCGCCTGAAGTCGTACCAGGTCGAGGGCATCGGCTACGACTTCATCCCGCAGGTGCTCGACCGCTCGCTCGTGGACCGCTGGATCAAGACGGACGACCAGGAGTCGTTCCTGCTGGCGCGTCGCCTGATCCGCGAGGAGGGTCTGCTCTGCGGCGGCTCGTCGGGCTCGGCTCTGTCGGCCGCCCTGCGTGAGGCCAAGTCGCTGACCAAGGGCCAGCGCTGCGTTGTCGTGCTGCCAGACTCGACGCGTAACTACATGAGCAAGTTCCTGTCGGACGACTGGATGTACGAGAACGGCTACGTTGAGGACATCACCAAGAGCAAGCTGAGCTCGACCTGGTGGGCCAAGAAGAGCGTGTCGGAGCTGCCTCTGCAGGCGCCAGTGACCGTCACGCCGGACGTGACCTGTAAGGAGGCCGTGGACATCCTCAAGAACGAGGGTTTCGACAACCTGCCAGTCGTGGCCGACGACAACTCGATTGTGGGCGTTGTATCGGAGGGTAACCTCATCGCGCAGCTGATGCCAGGCCGTGTGCAGCCAACGGACGCCGTGGCCAAGGCCATGTACAAGCAGTTCAAGAAGGTGACGACCACGACGTCGCTGTACGAGCTCAGCCGCATCTTCGACCGCGACCACTTCGCGCTGGTCGTGTCGGAGCAGAAGCGTGTGCGCAAGGGCGGTGAGACCGAGATCAAGTCGGTCATCTTCGGCGTCGTCACGCGCATCGATCTGCTCACTTACATCACGCGCCACCAGGAGTAAGCTAGTGCCCGTGTGATGTGCACTCCAACGCTGAACCATTGCCAGTCATTTTGGATATCACGATAAACAATGTTCCAGTATTCATTTTCACACATTCATGCTTTCCACCTTGTCCCTAGCAGTACCACACACGACGATTTCTCTGTGTACAAGACGACAGGATGACCGTCTCGGCTACACGTGCATTTGGCTGGCAGCTTACAGCTTGGCTGGGACTTCGTCGTGGAAGACGAACTCGCCGCCGTCGATCACGACCTTGTTGCGCTCCTGCACGATCGTGCGGAAGAGCACCGTGGTGCCCTGGACCCACATCTGGGTCTCCAGCGTCTCACCAGGCAGCGTCGGGCTCGAGAAGCGCACGCGGATCGACTTGAAGCGGCGCGGGTCGCCCTTGCAGAAGTGCTTGTACAGCGCACGCGTGGCGAAGCCCATGGTGCACAGGCCGTGGAGGATCGGCACCTTGAAGCCCACGCTCTGCGCGATCTCCGGGTCAATGTGGAGCGAGTTGTAGTCACTGCAATGGTCATTAAACACAGCGATTAGACAAGATCCACACGCCAATAACAAGGATCTCGACCACTCACCCCGAGAGACGGTAGATCTGCGCCTGCGTCGGCAGCGTCTTGTAGACCTCGCGAGCGTCCGGCTCACGCTGTGGGATCTTGACGCGTGGCGGCGCCTTGCGGCCCTTGCCCTCATAGCCCGTGAGGCCGCGGATGAACGAGCCGCTGATGAGACGCGCGATCGGGCCGTTGGCGTCGGACACGAGCGTCTCGCTCTCCATGAGCGTGCCGGTGCCCTTGTCCAGGAACGAGATGATCTTGGTCTGGCTCTGCAGGCTCGCGCCCTCCGGGTTCAGCGGGCGGAAGAGCTCCAGCGACTGCTCACCGTGGAGCATGTTGGCTGGGTTCACGACCGGGAAGCCATCCGGGAAGGACGCGACGGTCGGCGGTGGGAACGGCACGATGTCCTGTGAGTTGCCCTTGAAGCCCAGCACCACGGGGTCTGCAGAACACACAAATCCATAAGTCGCAGCTCAAAGATCAACGCTAGAGGGGCTTGTTAAAGGCAGACTCACAGAGCGGGAAGGCGGCGAAGTTCTCGCTGTACTCGTACGCGAACTGGAGGTCGGACTCGCCGATGCCGGCGGCGTACAGCAGCAAGTCGCGCTGGTTGTACGTGGCCTCGTAGGTCTGCGGGGCGGCGCCCAGGATCTTGTCGACTTCGACGCTCATGGTGGGTGGTCTGCTGCGCTTGGTCTCGTCGGAAGCGATGGCAAAGTGCGGCCGGGAGTCCGGTGCCTCGTTCGGATTCCGCAAAAGAGCTCTTCACCTTGCAGGGGTTTTGGTTGTGTAAACAAGCCACGTCAACATGCGGGTGGCCGCTACTTCAAGTTACACGGAGGGTACGCTCCAGAGTGTAACCGCTTGGCAGAGGTTCCGTGAATGTTGCTTGAAGGTATAAAGCTGGAGATACCATGAATCAGTTGATTACGGCCTGAGGTCCCCCTCTCCTTTGCCGGTTTGTAACGCGTTTGGGTGCAGCAGGCAGCTGGCTGGGTGAGCGGCTGTCGGTGGAAAGCAATCGCAAAAGTTCAAGAAGCTGTTGCGGATCCCTCATACTTCCTCTGGTCCAAATTAATTGACCCATTTCTTCCCAATCCTATTGGCTACTTTCGAAAACCATCACTCTTATCTCACATCTGCCCAATGGGTGGTCGTTATTTTCAAACACTATACCCCACCAGATCGTGCTGAAGTTCAAGTTTCATAGTGAAACCCAGTACGGCAAAGAATTTCGTATTTTCAAAATGTAATCGACTTTGCCTTCGTTTTGTGTCGGCTCCAGATGGAATTGGGAAATCAAATAAAGCCAATTCGCCAGTTTTACGCTTTGTGAATAATTCAAGC
>JAADXN010000571.1:0-19885 GCA_023337875.1 Pythium apleroticum | reverse complement strand
GACGGGAGGGTTAAGATTGTCGAACTGGAAAATAAAAAAACGGACAAAACCGACACAGTTGTGGCTTGGGTGCTGCGAATGCAAGCGAAACATTGGATCAATAATCGACTAATTGGTGGAGAGCGGTTACTGTCACTCTCCCTGCCCACCTGTCTGTTGTGGCCCTGTTTTTGGCCCTCCCTGCTAACGAGGCGGTGTTCGCTCTCGTGCAAGATGTCATTCCAGCATTTACCACTCTTCCTCAAGCATTCAAGAACCTAGAATGCAGCTTCGCTCCGGATTCGTCACCTACGACGAGGAAACAGCTGTCCGCGGGCTCGCAAGGCTTCCCGCAAGGCCCAGCGCATCAAGACGGCTGACCGGCTTGCCCAGTGTCAAGAGACGGTGAGTTACCTGAAGACAAAGGTCCGTCGGCAGGAACAAAGGTACCATAAACTGGAAAAGGCACGCGACGAGATGGAAGATGAACCCGATGAGGTGGAAAAAGGGCGCGAAGGGGCGGAAAAAGAACGTGATGCGTGGAAGCGTGCGTACTACTACGAAGTGGCGATGGCTCCCCCCCCCCGACTCAGAGCGCGTTCTGAGAGTAAAGGTCGTGGTATAGGATACATATCCACAGTCGTACGAGTGAAGGTTGATTTGTTTAAACTCGCTTAGTCGCATGATTGAAGGTCGATGAATTGAATGTAGCCCACTTTCGTGAGAGAAAGAGAAATTTCCAGACAAAACGTTAGAAATCCACATCGTCAACGAGAAATCAAGAGTGATGAGGGTAGCACAACAAGGAATGTTTGTCGTGGAAGTCCATCTACAGTAGGAATGACAACGCGAATATACTATCCTTCACTACTCAGCGTCATTCACCATACATCTGTGAACTGTGGGGGCAGAGGGGAAGAATCAACACGGGGTGGCCTGAAAATACGAATGGGATGCAATCGGAAATAGGGCTGTGAATTAAAATGGGTTGCCAAAGAGGGATGCCTAATGCGAATGAGACTGTAGCAGCACGGCGTGGTTGTGAGCAGGTCTGTAGCCACATACGGCGTTGACCAGAGAGACCCTATGGGAAATACTAGACACGCAAGACCGAATAAGCTGAAGCCATATCGGCGTGTCTGTGGTGAATATTTGCGTTGAAGTCATCACGGTGTGGCTTACATAGACCGATTCGGATCAATGCGAATATGTATGAGAACAAAATGAGTGGGAAAACTGGGTCTATTTCCATTATGGTTGCCTTCTGCGTAGGCTGGTCTTGGTCTTGACCATCTTCTTGGTCACGCTGTCGACAACGTGCGCATGTCGTCAACGCGAACATTGGTGACGGGTTCCCATGTGGGTTCCCAGTCAACCAACACTCGCATCTCTCCATCGATCATGCGCTTTTCCACCAGCGAGCGGTACGCGTACGCGTAACTACACGCGGATGCAGGGTACAGCAGGCAGTCTTCTTGACCGCCCTGCGCGGAACAATCCGGAATCGTTGCAAGACCTTTCGGTCAATGCGCGGACCGGGAAGGACCTTAATCGAAATTGCATCCATGTTCCTAAACTCAGGGGGAATCTTATCGAAGTAATCGTTCAGAAACCCGGTGACGTTCCTACGAAGGAGACGGGTAGCCTCCTTCGTGATGTACGCATTACCAAATCGGCTAGCGACATGGTCACGGCAAAAGGCACAGAATGCCTCTCGGTCATTTCCTGAGGCTTGCTCCCAACCGGCGCCGTGCCGTGCCGTGCCGTGCCTTCGTGTCCTCAAGGAAAACCAGATGGTGGCGCCATGGGTTGGGACTCCCGCGGCATGCCGCAGCGTGCCGTGCCGTGACGATCGAAGGATTCGGAATATACCGACAGGAAACCGGTAATGGATGGTATTGAGGGCGCAAGTTGGCTCTGGACCAATCCAAGCGGGTGCGGCGGAGGTACTTGCCCTGCGGGCGCCTCGTGACAAGTGCGAGCACGAGGAGCTGCGCCTGTAGGAGCAGTAGGAGCTGCTTTGTACGGCGTGGTCTTGGTTGCCGTTGCGGCATCTTCCCGTGCGACGGGTTGGAATGGGTGTTCAAAATGGAGCCGCTTTATCTTACGCACACACTGTATTTTACCGATAGCTTACCGACGGCACCAAGGCACCACCCCGTGCCGCCGGCACGAGCTCGTGCCTTCACGGCACGATGACCCCTAATCACTGAAAATTGGGAGCCAATCAAATCGCGCTGTTCGTGCCGCGGCACGGCACGGCGCCGGTTGGGAGCAAGCCTGAGGGGTGGGGTGGCGGGAGCACCACGGTAGGAAAGACTCAGTGGGGAAAAGCAAACCCGACGCCTCTAAACCAAACGGACGCTGCACCATTCATTGATTTAAAATACATGCGTTTAGAATCGCGAGATTGACTTCAGTTGACCGGTCAGATTCTGACCCAAAAATACGCTACCGTCGTTTGCACAGGGCATGACGGCACTTTCTGTGGAAGACGATCACCTGGCCACGCCAAGTGTTCCAAACCCAGATATAGCTCAACGGACGGTTCGAGCGCCACTATCCCACGTGATAGCTGAGTGAGAGCGATTGGCACGCATGACGGATCATCCCAGTAAGCCTTGTACACCTAACGAGCGGTCTTCACATCGTCGAAGAAGAGACGGAACGTCTACACCGTATTGCGCGAGTCGGGCTGAGCCGGACAGCCTTCGCTAGACACTTAGCCGTAGGCCATTTCTGGCCGTGTGGCTTACCGAAACCATGGGACACGACAATCGCCTCCGTTGCACCCCACAAATCGCAGCACCGTGTTCAGTCCGTCGATGGAAAGGTAATTCGCGTTCGTGTATACGAGCCCCGCGAAGTCGAGGTTCGAGTTTCGGTGGCCAGTGAAAGCTGGTTGCATCCACGCTGGAACTTCTAGCACACTGATGTAGTCCCCCCGTCCACGCGCTGTGGTCGCAGTGCAGTGGCCATCCAAGCAGCATTCCGCCTTGTCGTCCGCCATGTTTCAAACCTTCCGCATCAAGTGGACACCCTTGCCGCTCAGCACTTGTGTTCAACGTAAACGACGGCACCATGCTGGTGGCCTCAAACCGAGATAAGAGCACCCCAGCAGTCTTGTCAGTTGCTGCGACACACCCGAACAACATCGAGCTTCCGTTTTCATTAGTCGGAATTAGTCCCATTTAGCCTTTTATAAGTAAATAGTCACATATTATTGCTTTTTATATACAATATTGCAAAAATACTCCTAAACCACAACACACTACTCCAACCAAACATGACGAACCACCCGCAACACGGGCGGCGACCGCTTGTACGTCTCAAGCATCAACAAGAGGCATTCGGCACTCTTGGATAGTAGGGAACTTCGATTCAGCTCTCGAGCAATAGAGATAGTCCACGTCGGGACGCAGAGCCTCTGTAGAGTGGCCCCGTCAATCGTCTCCGTGAAGAGCATGATGCGCTAACCCACGTCGAGATGGCTCAGCTCCGAGGGATACCAACAATCAATGGCGCCTGTGCGACAGCCCACATCGTGACGCCAAGACTCTGTTGAGCTTCGACGCCCGTTGGGTGGAGACTCTTGAGGTCGAAGCTCAAGCCCCCAACACTTCAACACACCGACCGCGAGTCAGAAGCCAACGCAGTCGCAGTCACACCCCTGATCGCACTTGCAGAAGTGACGTAGTCCCAGTCGTGGCCACAGTCGTAGTCGCAGTCGCAGTTGCAGTCGCAGCAGCTGTAGTAGTCGTAGCCGCAGTCGTGATCGTAGTCGCAATTGCAGTCTTGGCCGTCGAAGCAGTCGTGATCGCTCAGAAAGCCTTTGCGGAAAACCATCGCGTCTCTGCCACCAAGCAGCTCTGAGATGGATGGCCTTGACCGTGATGGCCCGAGTAGCTGAGCCCGAGACTGAAGCAATCCACCACGACGTGCTACTCATGGCAGCAGTGAAGACCGCCTCCAGGATCTGACGCCCACCAGTTTCGTCAGCAGCCACGACCATCTTGATGCCTGTAGCCAAGTTCATCGCGGTTGACGATGGCAGACTTGCGTCTGCAGCGCGAAGGCCCCTCCTCCCCAGACAAAACGCCCTCGCCCCAGCGTGATAATAACAACCGTAAGACACCACTTTTCATTCTCCTCACACGCAGATCAATTACTAGAAGTATTCGCAAGACAGCATCGTCGCTTCCCTCACTCGCACAAGACGCTGCTGCACGACACCAACTCAAGCGACCTCTGGCGAGCACCAGCTTCTCATGAACCATTTTCGACCTCACCAACAAACACCATCTTTGGCCAGGCTCTGTGTGAGTGTGAGTGGCGCGTAGAGCGAGTCAGTCAGCACGCGAAACCAGCGGAGGGAGTTCACGCGCGCTGGATGCGTCGTCGTCAAAGTGAGCGCGACTGGAAGAGATCATTCGCACTCTGGATCCCCCACGCACGGCGACCGCGACGAACTCGGCATCGCCCTGGTGCAGCTTCCAGCAGTGTGGCGCCGCCGAGCTCATTCGAAGAAACGCACGCCATGGCCTGATCCAGCAGCAAGCCTAGGTGACGCACAGGAAGCATGGGGCCTGCGTGGAGCTCTCGTAGCTCTCAGTCGCGCGACCGCCAGGCCAGGGCCGTCGGACCCTCTCGCCGTCGGTCTCCACGCCGCCATTTTCGTTTCGATGGCTTCACGTCTCGGATCCAACGGGTCAAGCGTCGTGACTGTGTGACGCTTCGTCGCTGCTCACAATCCCACGACAGACGCATTCTGATTGGCGGAATCTGTGTCGTATCGTCCAGTTGTGGTTGTGTTCTTTTTCCTTCAACCCAGAATCCGCCCCTACCCCGCTCACCTCGATAATATCCACCTAAAATCGCACCTTGTATTCATTTTCACAGGCTCCAATTGCCACTTTTGCCCTCGTCCTCGCCGTTCAAACCGACAAAAGGCGGCAAATGGGCCGGAGACCATCACTCTGCGCCGCCCTTGCGCGCCAGTTGTTGGTGGAAAGTGTGCGGTTTTGTTGGCGTTTGTTGGCGTTGGGCTTCTTCCTCTCGTTCTCTCTCTCTTCCCACGCGCGACGCCCGCCAAAGCCGCGGAACGAGAAAGCTGCGACTAGCGACGCCGCCCGCGAGTCCGCGTCTCCGCGTCTACGAGCCCCCCGCCGCCCCCGCGCGACGCCCGAGCCGCCCCGCGTGAAGCGCAGCCCCCCACCTACCGCCTGCGGCTCTCGCGGCGCCCACCAACGGCCTGGACGCCACGCAGTCGACCGCTTCTAATCTCAGTACCCTGCCAGCGGATCGCGACATGATGGACGCGCACGCGTTCTTCCCGGACGAGATCAAAGAGTGCGTCGCCGCGATGCTCTGTATAGAGGACTGATGGACTGACCGCCTGCCTGTGTGTCTGCCTGCAGACGCGAGCTGCCGCCGTGCGACCTGGAGCACCTGGACGAGCTGCTGCTGCTGCTCAAGACCAGCCACCCGACCGTGCGCTCGCGCGTGCTGCGCGACCTCGTGGCGCAGGACGGCGCCTACGTGGTCAAGCTGCTCGACCTCTTCGACGTCTGCGAGATCGACGCCGAGAAGCCCGTGCTGCACCGGATATTCGACATCTTCTACGCGCTGGGTACGTCCGTCCGTCCCTCTCTCTCTGTCTCTTTCTCTTTCTTTCTAAAACTGACGCTGCGCTTGGCGACCGCCAGTGGAGATGTGCGACCGCCGCGTCGTGGAGATCCTGCTCAACGACCAGAACTTCCTGTCCGTCGTGGGCGTGTTCGGCCACAACCCGGGGCTCATCCGCGAGATGGACTTCCGCGCCGACCTCGAGGGCCAGCGCGGCTTCAAGGAGGTGATCCCGATCCACGACAGCCACGTGCTGGCGCGCGTGCACCTCAACTACCGCATCCACGTCATCAAGGACAACGTGCTGTCGCGCTCGCTGCCCGACTGCTCCGTCATCATGCTCGACCACCTCGTGAACGAGAACAACTACCACATCCTGTCCTACGTCTCGGACACGGACGACTACTGGCAGTCCATCAAGACGCTCGTGCGCGACCGCGAGCGCCGCCTCGACGGGCTCGGGCTGCTCAAGGAGGTCATCCAGCTCGTGCGCACCACGCGGCCGCTCGACAAGCTGCCGCAGCAGCTGCGAAGAGACGGCTTCGGCGCGCCGCCCGTGTTCGGCCAGCTCATCAACAACCTCTTCGGCGACGGCGCCATCTTCGAGGCGTTCAGCGTCATCCTCGGCTCGCCCGAGTCGCAGATCGAGGAGGTCGAGATCGCGCTGGATATCCTCAACACGCTCGTGTTTTACCAGGGCCCGGAGCGCCTGCGCACGTACTTGGCCTGCGAAGGCAAGTGCGTGGCGCCGCCCACGTCCGACAAGGAGCGGATCCAGTGGAAGGCGGGCGCGTCGCTCTTCACGGCGCTGATCTGCGTGTTCGAGCGCTACGAGGAGACACGCGTGCAGATGTTCACGCTGCTGAAGGAGATCTTCAAGGTGTCGCTGCCGCAGGATGACAAGTTCCTGAACGTGATGTACCCCAACTACATGCACTGGCTGCTGCAGCCGCTCAAGTACATCTCGGTGGACGACGAAGCCACTCTGTTCGCGCTTCAGGACAGCATCATGGAGCTCCTGACTTTCTGCACCGAGGTCCACGGGTACCGCATCAAGTATTTATTCGGACGCCAGCCCATCGCGTCCTACGTGTCGCGCATGCTGCATTCCAGGAACAAGCTCTTCGTGATCCGTACGTGCAGTAGCTCTCTTCTCCGGTTTAGTCGTGGTGAGGTGCTGACTCTTGCTCTCTTCTGTAGATGCCGTCAAATTCATGCGCTCCTGTGCGGCTCGAGGCGAAGCGTTCTTCTCGCGGTTCTTGATCCAGAACGATCTTTTCACGCCAGTCATGGAGAAGCTGACATCCAGCCAAAGGAATACTTGCGCTGTCACGTCTGCAATCTTGGAGCTTCTGGCATACGTCGAGAAGGTGAGTGAAGTTCCCCCTGATCTTCTTGCTGATGATGCAGTCTTCTCATGAGAAACGGTTATTGTATTTCACAGAGCAATCTCTCTTCTCTTGTCGAGCACATCTACACCAAGTTCTACACGACCTACAAAGACGAATGCCCAATCGTGTTTGAGGCGCTTCGAGTGCGGTATGAGGACAATTTTGGTTCATCCAGCGCGACCAAGGAAGCCGAGAACGTGTTGTTCGTCCAGCGCGATGCCGCGACTGTCGACGAAGAAGAGGCGCGGTATTGGGAGACGGACGATCCGGCCGAGTCTACGACGCCGCCTTTCGTGAAGGACGAGGTGAGTGGTCCGTCTGTTTGCTGAAAACTTTTCGTGGCCAACGAACTGACGTTGAATTCCGCTATGTCATTTCAGAAACTCGATGAAGTTAGATGTCGGGCACCGGATGCGACCAAGCTGGTGGACTACGCTGACGACGACGAGCCAGCCTCGCCTCTGAAGGAGGGAGATTTGATGATCCCGTCCCCTCGGGAGGATGCTGACAAGGCCGAGGACAAGGATGCGGCGTCCGCACCGACAGCGGCGCAGTCAGCAGAGAATGGCACGAGTGACGCTGACGCAGACGACGACCTGAAACTGCCTGTGCGCCCGAAGGTCGCGGAGGAGGAGGTGGGCTTCCTCGCAGGCGGCGACAAGTTGCAGCCGAAGAAAGTCAAGTCGCCGCAGTTCAAGATGTTCCAGCAAATCTCTTGGAAGATCGCCAGTCCGAACGGAGCGACGAACGCCGACGGATCCCCCGACTCGACCGACGCCGACACCGTGCAGGGCACGGCGCTGTCCGACGCAGCAGAAGGCAGCAGCTCGCCGCTGCTGGCCAAGAGAAAGCTGGAGATCGAGGAGGCGCTGTCGCCCGAGTCGATCCTGAAGAAGGCGAAGGCTTGCACTCCCGTGAGCTCGAGCTAGCGACCCCTCATAGCTGTAACGTTAGGCCAATAGTACACCATCTAAAAAAGCAAATAGAGACCGGGGAACGATATGAAACCACGATTGGGTCATCAAGGCGATGCTGCGGTGCTAGGACTGCTGGAGGACGCTGTGAAATGACGTCTGCATCATCACGAGCTCTGCTTATCAGGGCCCTGATTATGCAGTCAGCCCCAGATTGGCTCATCAAACGGCTTGATGCGTCGGCGTCCGACGCCGCATGTGGCACGTGCTTCGGAATCAACTGCTGCGACTTCTTCAGTCGGTCTTCGTGTAATACCAAGTCCCAACGCACTGTAGTGTCTGCTCTGGAGGGCTTGTGTCTTCCTCGTTGGGAGTTCCGTCCCAAGCAGACACCATGCTACCAAAGCCAAGCGACGAAGCTTTCCCCATTTCCAAATCCACTTCCCAGTCGACACGACCACTTCCGTCTCCCTCCGTCTCTCTCGCCATGGCTGCTCTTCCTGCCACCTACAAGGCCTTCCTCCACGACCGTCTGGGCCCCGTCGAGGAAGTGCTGCAGCTGCGCGAGATCCCCATGGAGCCGCTGCCGGCCTCCCACGTCCGCATCAAGGTGCACAGCGCCGCGCTCAACCCCGTCGACTGGAAGGTTGCTGAGATCTTTGGCTCCAAGTTCTTGAACAAGCCCGACCCGACAGTCGAGAACCCGTACCGCATTGGCTGGGACGTCGCCGGCGTCGTCGTCGAAGTGGCGATCGACGTGGATGACTTTACGGTGGGAGACGAAGTGTATGCGATGACGGGCGAGCGCAAGCTCGGTTCCGTGGCCGAGTACTTCGCTGTAGGCGCTGCGTTCGTGGCCCACAAGCCGAAGAACCTGGACTTTGAGCACGCGGCGGGCGTGCCAGTTGCGGCGCTGTCTAGCTACCAGGCTCTCCTGGAGCCAAACCACGGCAACCTCAAGGCCGGCGAGCGCGTGCTGATCCTCGGCGGGTCTTCCTCGACGGGCATCTTCGCTGTGCATCTCGCAAAGGCTGTTGGAGCGTACGTGATCGCGACTGCGAGCACCAAGAACCTCGAGTTCGTCAAGTCGCTGGGCGCTGATGAAGTCATCAACTACCGCACGCAGCAGTGGGAGACATCATCCCCGCGCACTCGGTGGACGTGGTTTACGACTGTGCGTTCGACCCCGAGTCGTGGGAGGACGCAGGACAGCGCGTGCTTAAGCAGAACACGGGCCGCTTCGTGACGCTCGCGGTGGGTAGAGTTCGGAGCGCCGCCAAGTTCGGTGCGACGTACAGCTTCCTTCTCACGAACCCAAGTAGCCGCGACCTGGCGGAGATCACCAAGATGCTGGAGACTGGCAAGGTGGAGATCGTGGCGGACTCGGTGTTCCCGCTGGAGAAGACGCTGGACGCGTTCGCGCGCATCAAGACGGGCCGCACCGTGGGCAAGGTGATCGTCAAGGTGTTGTAAGGCGACTGCTTTAGAACTGTCTAAAAAAAACTCGAATTGCAAGACCTGGGACCGACCCAGTTAGGATATCTTGAGTGGCCGCATCGTTCATTTGGGTGGGGAAGCTGCTCGTGGGCACAGCGGAGGAGTGCGATCTAGCGACATTGTGTAGGGACCGGGGAATGACGTGAAAACCGAGTGCGTGTCGGACGAGTTTTCGTTGTTGACGAGCCCCGTGCGATGGCCTCGTGTGGCACACGAATGAACTCATCGCTATGGAGCTGCGCCAGAGGGCGTTACCATTAGGGGTCCCCTAACGCCAGTGAGGCCGAGAACACTCGAGAAGGACGGCGTTGAAGCGCGTCACTTGTGTCGGACGTCGCAGCTCACGAGTTCGTCGACGATCTTGGTCTGACTGCATAATCAACAGCAACTTCTACCTGTTCGAATACTTTTGTGGCATTCTTCAAATCTAACACAGGTTTCATTACACGTAAGTAACCACCACTCAGAATATGCGTGATGCTGAGTCATCCCAGTTGGGAGCTCCTCGTCCCAAGAAGGACCATGTCGCACAGATCCACCGCGACGCGAGAGCGTCCGCGACCGCGCCTTCCATTCCGTCATTCGCGAATTCACTCACTCCCCTGTTGACACCGGAACTTGCGCCCTCTTCCCTCACACACAACCATGGCTGCTCTTCCTGCCACCTACAAGGCCTTCCTCCACGACCGCCTCGGCCCCGTTGACGAGGTGCTGCAGCTGCGCGAGATCCCCACGGAGCCGCTGCCGGCCTCCCACGTCCGCATCAAGGTCCACAGCGCCGCGCTCAACCCCGTCGACTGGAAGGTCGCGGAAATCTACGGCTCCAACTTCACGAACCGACCCAACCCGACGGTCGAGAACCCGTACCGCATTGGCTGGGACGTCGCCGGCGTCGTCGTGGAAGTGGCGAGCGACGTGGATGGCTTCAAGGTCGGTGACGAAGTGTATGCGATGACGGGCGAGCGCAAGTTCGGCTCGCTCGCCGAGTACTTCGCTGTGGGCGCTGCGTTTGTGGCCCACAAGCCGAAGAACCTGGACTTTGAGCACGCAGCGGGTGTGCCGCTGGCTGCTCTCACCAGCTACCAGGCTCTCCTGGAGCCAAACCACGGCAACCTCAAGGCCGGCGAGCGTGTGCTGATCCTCGGCGGGTCTTCCTCGACGGGCATCTTCGCTGTGCAGCACGCCAAGGCCATCGGCGCGTACGTGATCGCGACTGCGAGCACCAAGAACCTCGAGTTCGTCAAGTCGCTGGGCGCTGACGAAGTCGTCAACTACCACACGCAGCAGTTCGGCGATGTGATCCCCGCGCACTCGGTGGACGTGATCTACGACTGCGGTGTCGACCCGGAGTCGTGGAACGGCGCGGCGCAGCGCGTGCTCAAGCAGAACACGGGCCGCTTCGTGACCATCGCGCTGGGCTTGGAGCCGAACCCCGCCGAGTTCGGCGCGACGTACAGCTTTCTCATCACGAACCCAAACGGCCGCGACCTGGCGGAGATCACCAAGCTCGTGGAGGCCGGCAAGGTCAAGCTGGTGATCGACTCGGTGTTCCCGCTGGAGAAGACCGTGGACGCGTTCGCGCGTCTCAAGACGGGCCGCGCCGTGGGCAAGGTGATCGTCAAGGTGGTGTAAGACACCACTGATACTGTAAATGTCAATACATGGCGCATCAACAATACGCCGCGCATGATTCTGGGGAACGACACGTCGTCACATCGAGGATAATAGCTGCAGATCCCACGGCCACTATTTTAATAGTGGCCGTGGGATCTGCCGCAGTCGTTCCAGCAACAGCGTCGATCAACATCGCATTCGCCATTTCTTGCATCTGAAACTTACTGAAATGTAACTTTCATTCTCTTCGTAATATATACGACTAAGTACGAGATGATCACTCAGTGCGAACTTAGCTGACTAAGTACGAGATGATCACTCAGTGCGAACTTAGCTGACTGGAGTCCTGTGGACTCCCTCCATCAGCTCAGCTTTGTCGAATCGAGCACCTTCACGACGCCAATTCTCATCTCCATCTCAGTGAAGTGGCTTGACCGACTCTGAAGTGCGCACACCCGCCCGTCTGCACCACTCGACAAGCATGCCGCGTCAAAGCGCAAGCGCAGCGCGCGTCTCAAAAAAACTCTCCGAAATGAAACGGCTCAAACGAAAGGACTCTGATGATGACTTTGAGGCTGCGACCGTGCGGGAGTTGCCTTCCCGAAAATTGAGACCAACCGCCTCCAACCCTCATCTTCCGGCTACTGCGGTGGAAGGCAGAAAACAAGATGTGGTCAAAGAGGAAAAGCGAAAAGCAGCGCAGCTCAAGCGCGAGCACAACACCAGTGAGTAGTTTTTGACATGCCGCAATCACAATCTGGGGCTAAATGGATTATTTGAGCAGGACTGCGCGAGAATGCGAAAGCAGAGCTCGCAAAACTTGTCGCAGACCGGCCAGTCATTACCAGTGAGGCTGCCAGTTTCCCGTCCCGCGAGTTCCCCTCCTGGGCCGCATTCGAAGAGGAGTGGGACAACTACAATGTCGCTCAATACCTCTGCTTTCGAAAGCGGACGACCGTATCCAGAAATGTGGGGAACAGAAAGTTCGAGGACGAAGACGTCACAACACTCAGCGGGTAAATTTATCTTGTGGTGGAATGGGAGAAGAGTTTCTAATTTAAAAATTTCTGTAGTGATGATGCCTCAGAAAACGAGCAATCGGCCGCTGATTGTGAGTGGGAGTCGTCCAAAATCCCTGCGACGTTCAAAGACTCTGTTCGGAACTACTGGTGCACGCATGGCTGCTGGGATCCACCGAAAGGAAACGGTGTTCGAGTCCACTCGCACATTCGGTGGACGGGTTGCCCCGCTCGCACGATCGCAAAAGCGCGCTGTCGTCGGCAAGAAAACGGAAGTCTTGAGTGGTACATCACGGTCACGCGACAGGTATGTTAGGGTGGGTCCATCGAAACGGTACTCTCGACTAAAGCGTAGTTCATGCAGATCACTGTCCACAATCATCACCGGACACCAGCCCTCTTCGGTCACTACGTGAACAACGAAACGATCAAGGACGACGAGCTGCTCGGCAAATTCGACGCGCTTGTATTGTCATCTGCGTCGACTGGTGAGATATCATCTTTCCTTTCGGGAAATTCAGGTGAATATTGTAATTGTACCCATGTGCACAACTGCGGAAAGTCACCTGACCCAATTTTAGAGTTTGATGTGCATCCTCAGGCGGTGCGAAACCTTGTCAAAGCTCGGTTTGGAGGGCCCACGTCGGAGGCCCGGTTTGCTCGTCTCTGTGACGACTTCAGGGCTGTCGATGGCAACTGGCTGCACGAGATCTACGACGAGTGCGGCACGCTGTGTGCATTTGCGATGCAGAGCAGAGGTCAGGCGGAAGTCTTTGCTGCATGGCCGGAGGTGGTTGTTATGGACTGGACCTATAGTACCAATGATCGCGGGTATCACCTGGGTGCGTAGGTGTGCTGCTTGTGGGGCGATGTCTGCTGCTAATTTTTTGGCTGTGTGAATATGTTGTAGGCGCCTTGGTTGTCACGACTGCCACCGGTCTTGGCGTCTCCGTGTACGATTTCTTTGCTCTCAGTGAGCGCCAGGAGGTACTCGAGGCTATCCTCAACAGCTTCAAGACACGCAACATGTTGTGGACACGCATTGTCGCGTTCATCATCGACAAGGACTTCACGGAACGCGCCGTCCTTCGGTCCCCGTTCGTCAATGCGGAGGTGAATTCCCACGATATTGATTGATCCCAATATCTTGACCTGCTGTTCTGACCCGAAGTTCTACTTCCGTAGGTGTTTCTTTGTCAAGTTCATGCTATCCGCGCTGTCGGAAGAGCGTTGGCCAAGCACAAGGTTCGCCCTCAAGCAAAGGGCCAGGTTGAAGTTCGATTCAACCAGTTGATTCATTGTGCCCACGAGACGACGTACACCGAGCTGGTCGCCTCGTTTCGCGCCTTCCTCCACGGTCTTGATCCGCAAGTTCTCAGATACTTCGAACGGAACTGGCTCAACTGCCATTTGATGTGGTGCAATGTTGGTCGTTCCCGAGTGTTTACGTGCGGCAACACAACAACGAATCGCATCGAGTCATTTTGGAAGCACCTGAAGGACCTCATCCAGCAGAACAAAGGACTCGACAAGGTTTGCCACAAGGTTCTGCAGAAGCAGATGAATGCCTTCAGGAGCATCGTTCGTTCGATCGGCAGTGCGAGCTCGACGACTCGAACGTTTCACGGCATTCCAAGCTTTTTGCGTGCTTGCCTGTCGCTTGTTTCGGACTTTGCCGGCGCGAAGATAGAGGCGCAGTGGAGTGAATACGCAAGTGCTGTGTCGATTGGTGTTGCCCCGGACCGAGCGACAGCGTCAATCATCAGCCTGCTGAAAACACCGTGGCAGATTTCGCCGACCGATCAAGGTACATACGAAGTCGCGGTCGACGACAAGCGGTACGTCGTCTGCTGTGAAGAGTGGACATGTAGTTGTCTCTTCAGCGTGTCGCTCCGACTTCCGTGTATGCACATTTTTGCGGTGAGTATTCAGACTCTGGAGTTGGATTCCTTGCCGTCTGCAGCGATTCCGGCACGCTGGAATCTCTTCACGTTGGCTCCGATCGTGCCGCGCTTGGCGTCGTGCATCACAGATCTTTCGCGACTTCGTTACCAGCCGTCGTCTCAAACGAGATTACCACCAGCGACTGGAACCCCCACGAACCGAGAACCATCCCCGATCGAATATGTTCGTGTTGCTCGGAAGAATCGTCAAGTGGGTGGTATCGTGGTCCTCAGCCGACAGAAGAAGAGAAAGCTGGCAGCCGAGGCAGTGGAAGGGGTCTTACGAATGCTCGAGAATTCTCCGTCTGCAGTCTTCTATGAACGGTTGGCCACATTCAGTTCAGTTGTTGCCAAAAAGCTGCTCAAGAATTGGTCGTCAACACCGGATTCTGACGGCCAGTCTTCATCATCTGAAGAAGACGACGAAGGAGACGACGAAGAACTCGAAGACCACGAGGACGCTGATCGCTTCGTCGCAAAGCCCTGGGACTTGACCGGAAATGGGTGCGCAGACGGTGTGGTATTGGAAGTAGCGGTGGACTCAGTCCAAGTGGCGGCAAGTGTGGAGGCAACAGTGCAGCATGTCGTCGATGAGATCGTCGAAGCTGTCGCAAGCGAGAATGAAGTACCTACACGCGATTACGACTCACAACTCGAGCATGATCCGCTCTCAAACTTGAAGCACTCGCTCGATTTCATCGTTGACGGACCAAGTAAGTTGTTGCTAGTAGCGGGAGGTGTGTGGATGCTGATGATTTATTGTTGTTAGGCGACGAGGAAGATTGTGCTTGGGATTTCGGCCTAGATGGCTTCAACGACATCCCACTGGCATCGATTCTCTCTCAACATGCTACCGAAGTCGATGGTATGGGCGTGGTGCAGGCCGATACGCAAGTGATTGTAGGCTTCCGGGCACCGCCAGCCGATATGCAGCCGTGCTCCGCTCCAGCGACGGCGCACTCATCAGCTCTGCAAACTTCTCGCGAACACAAATCCGGCGAGACTCTTCCAGCTCCATCACTTCATCCTGTTCGGTTCGGACTTCCCTCGTGGCGTTCGTTTCTGCCCCTCGGGACCGCAGCTGATCCAGTCGACGTTGAGCTGTTAGAGCAGATACGAGCTGAGGATGATGCGTGGATCGAGAACGTTCTGCAACAGAGGAAGTCGAGTCGGTCGCTTGCCCTCCGTTGTGGCCCAAATGGTATCAGTCACAATGATGAGTCGTCCGATTCCTCCGATTGTGTCGATAAGAATCGGCAAGAGCAGTCAGCAGCCCGCCGATCGTGTGACCAGATGCGTCCGACAGCTCCAGAAACCATTGCAGTTGATAGGAAGCGGAGAGCAAACGCCAACACTCCGCAGACCGGCGGGATCAACAGCAATCAGAACTGTGAAGGACGTGACCTCGACGAAAAGACTGCAGAAAACAGCTCCAGTAGTGCTTCTCCCGCCGTTCAGCCTGTGTCGATCGTTCGAGGAAAGCTGGCTCCTCGTATTTCCGGGCGCCAGCGAAATGGTACGGCAACTCGCAGACGGAACTGACCTGTCGAGCTGACGTTTGATTTGTGATGGTCTGGTAGATGCAAATGCTCGAAAAGCGAAGAGACTCCGGATCACACTGCCGCAGTGGATCGGACTACCAGATCTAATCTTCTGGATGGCTCGACACGACGTGCCGAATGACATACGTCGCGCCATCGAGTTGTATCCTGCTGAGTCCATTCGTGCCCATCAGCCATCGGTCAAGCTCATTAGAAAGGACGCTGACGCCGATTCTCGTCGGTCTATCATCTCTTACGATAGAATGATAGCGATGCGAAGGGCCATCCACGATGCAAGGGCTGCAGCAAGTGATCAATCGTTCAACCTTTGCGCTGAGGAAGGCGAGGAGTACGCTGTGTCGTTCAACAACTTCCAGGCAGACACACCAGTATTCTCCGAGTACGTGGAAAATGGATGGCATGATCTCTTGCT
Organism: Pythium apleroticum; assembly: GCA_023337875.1. Taxonomy (NCBI): domain Eukaryota; phylum Oomycota; class Peronosporomycetes; order Pythiales; family Pythiaceae; genus Pythium; species Pythium apleroticum. The sequence goes on along the minus strand of JAADXN010000571.1, from coordinate 3,929 downwards.
TGCAACTAACGGGTGGGTAGATCGTATGTCACCGCAGCTTCCAGCTTCTATGACCTCAAGCAACATCGACGCCAATGGGCTAAGGATTTGAGATGGCTTGAGACCGTGAGTGCCAGTCCGTCCGAATTGATCGACTCCGCATTCATCTCTCAGGCGATCGGCAACGTCACGACACATATCGACAGAGTCCGTGCAAATCTCCTTGCCAGCTACAAGAAGACTCCGCTGGTGGGCAAGTTCTCCGTGCCACTCACAGTGAATCCGATCGCGGACTCGTCGATTCACTTTCTTGACGCTCTAGAACGTATTGCGGACACGGCGCTACTGACTGACTCGATTTTCCAGTTTGCTCTCCACACGTCGTGCGATGTACGAGTTGATCGAGACTGTGTCGTCCTCGAATCCCTCACCTCCCGATACATCAGCTTCCCCTTACCGCTAGTCGACATCACGAGCGTGAAGTACGTCATTTCTCCACGTCTTATCAACGGAAATCACTGGACGATCTCAATCATCGAGTTCGACTGGCGTGATGTGAGTGTAACGCATTGGATGTATGAGCCATACATGAGCCATGACAATGCGATCGAGGTCGCAACGGCATTCAACGAGGCCGTCCTCCCGTTCCTCGAGCGCTGGCTGCAGCGGGATGCCGACCACTTGGCATCGACGTACGTCGACGAGTACGGCAATCGCCACGAGGATACACGCGGGTTCCCGAACATCAACCTCAACATCGTGCGATCACCTCGTCAAGATGCTGAAGACGGCGTGAGCTGTGGCTTCCTGTGCCTGTTTGTCGCAAACACAATCGTCAACGGTACTGCTATCGACTACTCATCTCTGTCGGAGAAGGGGACGCTCTCCGAAAATGATCTGCAGGTTCTGCGTCTCCGAACGATGCATCTCGTGTTGTGCGATTCTCGCTACACGACACCGTCGGATGACGATGGAGAAGAGCAACTGCGTATCCATCGAATCGACCGGATCGTACAGAAACACATTCGCTCGTGATGGAGAAGTACTTCGCAACGGCGGTCACAGCACACGGAGAATTGTGAGCAGACGGATAGCGATAAACAATAGACACGAAAATGGAGACCCAAAATGACTGTTAGATTTACTCTCAAAATGAGCTTCGTGTTTATGGCACAGTGGGTGATGCTGTGGGTGACGCAACATCTACTGTATATGCACGTTCACCACGATATTCCAACCATCTACAGTCTGCGAAGCCAATGATGGAGCATCAAAGTCGATAGCCACCGCAGTCGTGGGCAGTGACGCAGGCAGAGCTGCACTGGCGTCTGTTGGATGGAGTGCTTTCGCCAGTAAGACCTTGGTCTCCGCAAGCTGCTTTGTGAGCAACGCCACACGCTTAGCCTCAGCGGCACACTTATCCATCCAGTACTTGAGCTCCACGGTATGCGCGATCGCTGCTGAGTCCTCGGAGTCTGCGACGCCATTGGATTCTTCGACGCCATTGGATTCCAGCCGAGCGCGTTTGTTGTCAAACCGTGAGGCAACACTGCTGTCGCCCTCCCTTTTGACTGGGCTTGTGGGTGTCTTCTGTGCAGCAGTGTGCTCGGTGCGCACGGCCTTGGTACTCGCTCTGGGAGACACCGCGCAAACGGTTCCGTCGACTCGTTCAGTTGTATGGGAGGAGGGCTTTGTCGGCGCAGCCGCGAAGACCATCGTGCGCGGCGACTACGACGAGGCACACGACCAGCGAATGCGTCGGCGTGCGGCGCAGCAAGAGCGTGATTCCTTGTGGCCGAACTCGACGAGTGATCTAGTTGGCCAGATCGGCGAGAACACGGAGCTCTTCGTTCAAATGTCTTGTGTGGGTCTGCAGTCGACCAGCACACACTCAAAACCATCCCTTTGTTCAAACCCACCCACTATTCAAAAACCACGAGTGAAATATTTCATCCCAAAAACCACGGCGATGGCGATCCAAGAGCAGTTTTGTTGATCCAAGGCTGATGTTGAATCTGATGGTGATCGTTTGTCGCACTGAGTGATGTTGCTGTAACGGTTGCCGGGATCTGCAGCTATTATCCTCGATGTGACGACGTGTCGTTCCCCAGAATCATATTAATAAAATATCAGACGCACTGTGCCTGCACAGATGCAAGGAGATGCAAGAGAGCAGGGGAGGAACACACGAATTCAAGTGAGAAACATACAGAAATTGGTGAGAAACATATTTTGTAGGCCAGGAACATCCAAACGACCATTTTTTTAGGGCAAATCATACCAGAAATGGGGGGAAAACATACGAACACAGACAGGGCGTGGGCGATGCGTCGCACGTTCAGTCCGCGGTACGGTAGTGTGTTCTCCACACTATTTTCGGCATCTGTGTTTAGTGTTTTGTACATAATCAATTGAGCAATCCCCCGCCCTGCTTGCGCTGCTTCCATACGAGCCTCATTTCTGGCAAAAATACGAAGACGGAGCGCTATTGACCCTGTGCATCATGTTCGACTGGTTCTGCGCCAAGCAAGCGTACTCCGAGGACGAGTTTGAAAGCTACCGCGACACTGATATGTGCTGCTCCGCCATCTACGACAAGAAGGACAAGGATTTCTGTGATGTCTGCGGTGGTGATCACATCTCTGAAGAGCGCCTCCTGCGTTGCACGAGCATCACGTGTCGATCCGAACGTTGTCAAGTCACCTGGAAGGTACGCCACTGTGTCCTTCACGACAGGTGGCTCGTGTACATCAAGAACGTCGCTCATGCGCGCGGCGCTCGGCCCTGCGCTGGTAAGCATCCAACGCGGATCACCGCTGCGATCAGAGCTTTTTTGGCGACGCAAGATCTCGCACAGATCCCGCCTCTCGTGATGCAAACCAACCTTTGGAACCATGAGTTCATCGCCAAGCCAGGCTCGTGGATGGCCGTCCATCGACCAGATTCGGCACGCGCTAAAGCGCATAAGCGAACAAGGAGGCGACCGCAACGCGATCGAAGCGGTGGAGAAGTTCGTCGCTACTCGCGTTTACTCGGTTGATTCGGAGAATACCCCGGACAGAGCGATCATTTTCGGACCAATTTTGGATTCGAACGGGTACCCCAAGGTTGGCTCCGGGTATGATAACGACCCCTTCCTCCTCGGTGTGACGTCCCCTCGCCTCATCGACAACATCGTTCGCTATGCAGACGGATCCCGTTTTTGCATCTTCCACGCTGATGCGACCTTCAAGTTGAGCGACATAGCCTACCCTGTGATCACCTGTGGTATCACCGATAAGGCTCGCTCTTATCAAGTCGCAGCTCTATTCGTCGTGAGCCAGCGGACGACACGCGACTACGGGCTCTGCTTTCGTGCGTTGATGGACCTCGTCTATCGTCGGCGCGGTGTTCATCTCCAGGTGCAAGCTGTCATGGGGGATGCCGATCACGCCCAGCTTGGGGGCGTCCGCGCTACGCCTGCACTCGCACAAGCGACACCCCTCATGTGTTTTTTCCACGTCGTTTTCAACGTCCGGAACCATACCAAGCACCTGACAGAAGGGTCCCGGCGGACGATCATGAGAGGCGTCCTCGATATGCACTTCTCGCAGACGATCGACGTCTTCAAAGCTACGAGAGACCGAGAGCTCAACCATTGGAGAACGGTGCCCGAGATCGGCAAATTTACGGAGTATTTTCAGCGGCAGTGGCTGTCGGAGCCGTTCTGGCGTTGGCAGATCTTTCACACGCCTGGGGGTTACGCGGCTACGAACAATCCTTGCGAAGTTTACAATGCCAACATCAAGGGATACGCTCAACGTCGTCGTTTTCACATGACAAGATTGCTGCTCAAGCTATGCGAGCTCGTGGGGTCGAATACACCGTCGCCGCCCGCGGCTACTGAATCCGTCCCAAGGCCAACGTCGGATGTCGTCTCGGCTGCTAACAAGATGGTATCTTCAGGGCGT
>JAADXN010000570.1:0-19887 GCA_023337875.1 Pythium apleroticum | reverse complement strand
TGTCTGACACGGTCTTCGAACAAAATAAAATATTACTTAGGCAATTCTGCATTGTATTTTTGGCCGACTTTCACAATAATCCGTATTTCAATCCGATTTATTGCGTAATATTGTTTATTGTATTACTGTTTAGGACCCCTGCGTGGCAGGAGTGCCGACTCGTTTCGCTTCTGCTCGAGTTGATTGTTGAAATGGTTGGCGATCTGCTCGCTGACGATGATCACAGGGACGCCTTTCACCGTCGTAGCAGTTCCGTTGACCAACAGCTCCCTATCTTCCGCGATGGTTCTAATCTCAGTCGTGACGGAGCTGAGCGACTCCGCAAATGCCTCGGCATGCGAGTGCTGTGAGAGTTCTACATTGGCCACGGAGTCCAGAAATGCAGCCTGCGGCGACGACAATACGAGCGGGAAAACCAGGAGATTGTCTTCGAGATTGCTGCGTCAAACATCGAGAAAACACGTCAACGCGACGAAGAGCAGTGAAGGTAAATCACGTGGTGAGACTTACAGAGTGTTGAGTCTCGCAAGAGTGAACACGCTGATGGGAATGTGGACGAGATCATTTCCACTGAGATCACTGAAGATGCCGTCGAAACACACATCAAAGTCAGTCACGAGCGAGGTCACAGAGCAGACCACAGCTGCACGTACAGAGTCTTGAGGTTTGGAGCCTCGGTGGCGATCGTTGTCAACGCGTTGTCGCTCACATCTCTACAGTTCAAAACCATGTCATAAGCTCACTTATTCAGTGCACACACAGCAGAAGCAGAAGACTCACAACGTGGTGAGAGTAGGGAGTGTTCCCGCTCGAATGTCGAGCCTGCTGAGGCTATTGTGCGCCAGTGAGAGCGTCTCCAGCCGCAGTAGACTTGCGAATACGTCCTCTGGAAGTGCCGTGAGGTTGGTGTTGCGGAGGCCCAGCCACTTCAGCACAGGTGGGGCGGACGCGAGGATTCCGCTCACGTTGCTCTTTCCAAGATCCACGTTCAGGAGGGAGAGCGACGTGACGGAAGGCGCCTTGGTCAGCAGTTTGGGGCTCACAATAACATTCACCATCAGTCCTGGAGTCTCGACTTCGCTTTTTCCTCCGGCAATCCAGCTACGAGACACATCTAGTTACGTTAGCACCTTCCATCTTCATCATAAAATACTGCAGTAGATTGACGGGCATTACGTACACGTCCGTGACTGCCGACGTCAGGTTGAGCGCTCCAATCTTGTCCACAAACCGATTCGACAGGAACGGAATCTCCGTTGTTTTCAGCTCGACGTGATTGCCATGGCTAGCATGACGAGTGATTGATTGGTCTGCGTCGCTCGAGAACGGGATGAGAAACTTGAACGAGGACAGCGGCTCGTAGACTGGAAAACACTGCATTTCGCAGGTTTTCGCAGTATCGTTGGCTCTCGTGCAGAACGACGACTCGCTGGCCGCATTGTAGTCGCACCCCGACGACGACGGACTCTGCTGAGTTTGTGGTTCGTACGCGACGCAAGCACCGTTCCAGGGACAGTAGCCTTCCGCGCAATAACTGAGGAGCGCGTTGCGCGGCACCCCCACGCAGATGTCCTTCGGTACGTACTCGGTATCTGGCTCAGGGGTGATGATCAAGGCTTCTGGTGGTGTGGCACGGTTTCTCGCTCTGATCTCCAGCAAATTGTTGTACTTCGCGGCCTCTTCGCTTCCGACCACCAGAACTGGTAGCGTCGGATCTCCACGAAGCACTGTTTGCGAAGCCCCCACCAGCAGCTCACGTAGATCCATGCTGTCCGAGTAGTCGCCGTAGATGGTTCCTCCACCAACGGGCAGCCGAGCGACAATAGCGGCATCCGAAGGATCCACGAGCGTGAGATATACGTCGGACAGGGCTTCTAGGAACGCCAACTGCGGCGCTGATAGCACGAGCGGCCGAATGATAGGGTTGTCCACCATATTTCTGCACATGGAGTGTCCTGTAAGTCAGCGAACACCCCGCAACAGTTCGCAGTAGCCGCGTGCACAACGTACAGCATCGTGAGCTGGGATAGCGTGAACACGCTTTCAGGGATACGCACGAACTGGTTGCCGAGGATTCTATCAAAAGTGGAAACAGAGTTGCTGTTAGCATAGGGAGAAAGAAGAGTCGTGGACTTCGTGAGCTAACCCACAGTTGCTGAAGCTTCGGCGCCCGCAAAGTGAACTCCGTCAAGTAGTCCGACGTGACCGCTCTACAAGACCAACACAGTGTCAAAGTATCGAGCGTCACGATGATCGGCACAACCCCAAACGTACAATGTTGTCACGGCCGGCAAAGTGTAGTCGCTCCAAGCGATGAGCGCGATCGGATTCTGGAATAGATAGAGCGTCTCGAGCTTCGGCATCGACTCAAAGATCCTTCCCGATAGAACCGTGAGGTTGGTCTGCTCCAAGTGCAGCAGCACCAGTTCGGACGACGCCGACGCCACGATGGCCTCGAGTCGTTCGCTGTTCATCGGCACATTGAACAGCCTCAATGCAGTGACGGCCGGCGCGTCTGCGAGAAGCGCCGGATCCACCTCAACATCGACGAGTGTTTCGCCGAACCTGTCACCTGCGCTTAGCGTGCTGCATGTACAAACACAACGAAAACGGGGTCAGTAGACGTTTCGTTGGTCGGGCTGAGTCAGTGAGAGGGAGACCCACACTTCGCGGATTTCCTCCGACAAGTTGAGTTTGCCGAACGCGACCACGAAATCGTTGGATTGGTGTTGCGCGGCAAGCCCAAGCAGACATCGTAGTCCGCAGCAGAGGTCAGAGAGCCGCTGGACGGATCCAAGTCTCCACGGCTTGGACTCGGCGAGAAGCTAATAGGCTCGATGCTCGCACTGAAGGAGTCGGCGCTCGCTGCGGAGACCACGAGCGCAGCGACGAAGGCAGATGGCTGCAGCCTCATGTCCTCCAGTGACGCGAGGTGTCCTGCCGAAGCTGTCAGAACGTCGGGATCGCAAATTGCCCGACGACGGACTGTAAGCTTACACGCCGAGCCATGGCCAGACGTTGTGCGGTTGTCCGTGTCGCTTGAAAGGGACAACAGCGTCAGTGGTTGCGCAGAGATGCTGTGCCACGACATCTGCTGAGCTCGTAGCTCGCTCGACATTATCTAAACATAGAGGTCATGCGCTCTGGAGATTTTACTCTTATGTGAATGGGCCACAATTGCTAACGCATTCGCATCCGTTATAGCAGGTCAAACGATGACACCCAGTTCCTACGGACAAAACAGACTGCCCCAAGCGCGTCAAGCGAGCCATTTTACTCAATCAGCGTGCTGTTTACAGAGCTCGACACCCACCACGATCCGTCGCTCTCCGGCTTTGAGCCTGTGGCGGTCCGAGTGACGTTTCTGGGCTCGTGACAGTGTTGGGATCGTTTGATCACTCGTGCGTGGCCAACGCCAACCACGATCCAAGTCCATGACGAGGCCCATTGCGACTTGAAGAAGATCTTTGGGCGTAATTTACCGTACAGTACGACGCATCCAGTACGGTACCTACAGGAAGCAGCGAGCATCTCCGGGCCATAAAATTGAACCCACGGCTGACGGCGAGAACTCTGGAACCCATTGAAGCATGGCGCCACAGCGACGAGAACCGTGTCGCCAGTCGCTGGGTCCATTCTTCAATTGATTGATCGACCAGGAGTGGACAAGCATGCGCGCAATGCGGCAGCTTGTCGCCTGTGCTCTGCTGGCGCTAACGTTATCACGAAGCTCTTCGGTTGCCGGCGCTGTATCGGAGACCGTGGCGGTCTCCGATGGAGTGAGCGGTCTCAGTTCAGGCTCTAGCAGCAGTGACGCTGATGTCGGATCTTCTAGCCATTCTGGCGGATCGAATGGCACTGGCAGTGGGTTGAAACCTCCCTCTGGTCTCGTCCCAACCGAACCCGATCCGTGCATCGGCGTGCCGCGGAACACGCTTCTGGCCACGTGTCCTACACCGTGCATTCCGAACGGCGCGTGCATCGCGTATGATCAATCCCCCGGTCTCAGCCAGCTCACAGGCTGCGACTACGCGACGGCCAGCGAGAAATCGTACTGTACGTCGGCGAAGGGCACTGCCAAGACCTGCGAGTTCCACTGCTTCGCCGTGTTCATTGAGAAGGAAGCGTTCAAGTTCTACGTGACGTTTGAATCGCAGCTCGGAGAGCGCATCAATCGCGTGCCAGAATACGGCGGGCTGATCCAGTACAAGACCCAAGACGTGCCGTTTCAGTCCAACCAGTTCGTGCGCGCCATCGGGAAGCTGAGCCTCTTGGAGACCGTGTCCACAATGTACGTGAATTGGGAATTATGTGCTGCAGGAACAGCCTTAGTAGTCTGACGGATGCTCTGCTGTCATAGATCAATTGCTGGCGGTCGCACAACTAGCGGGACACGTGGAAGGGTCGTGGATCTTACGGTGGATCCTTACGTCTTCGCCAAGGCCCCTCAAGTCACGACGGTGGAGCTGCTCAATATGGATCTTCGCGACAGTCTCGTCAATGTTTTAACGACTGTGCCGCAAGGGACGAAGAAGTTGGATCTGAGCAACACAAGGCTCACAAAACTGCCCGTCAATGCGTTCTCCATCCAGAATGGAGTCGAGATTCTAAGCCTGAGGCAGAATGAGCTCAGCAGCGTCTCCCGCGAGATGATCTCACTGCCAAAACTCACCGAACTGTAGGTATCGAGCTGATATTCCTTCTCTACTATTCGATGTCGCGACACTAACGCTATAGCTCTCGCATCTCTGTAGCTATCTGAGCGAGAACAACCTGCGCACGTTCGATGCCTCAGCCCCAAACCTCGAGATTTTGTAAGTCTCCGTAAACGCTCCTCTGCCATCGCCCAAAAGCTCACTTTCTTACTCTGACTCAGAGACTTGACGGACAACGCCTTGACAATCATCCCGCCGGCTGTCTTCTCGTACTCGAACCTTCGCGAACTGTAAGCGTTTCTATCGACCCTGGCGTTTCTGGGAACTACGTGTGACTGATGAACGCGGTATTGCGATAGGAACTTGGGCGCGAACCCGATCGTGGCCCCTCTTGTGCTTACCGATACGCAACTCCGCTTCCTGAATGGACTGCGTACGTTCACTCTCAACGTGGTTGCGTCTCCTACAGCGCCACCGCCATCGTCTCCTACCAATCCGAGCCTGACTAGGTCCCCGATTTCCGTGTCCCCAAATCCATCGTCCGACGGCAGCGCGAGTGGATCTCCCGTTACTCCCAGCGGCACACTAGCCACGGCAAGTGGCAGTATTCCTATCGTAGTGGTGAGTGAAGACGCGTACCAACAATACGCTGACGCGGCTATCAGTGCGAGCACAGCGGTTCCTCCTGCTTCAGCGCAAGGCGATGCAAGTCTCGCACCATCGAAGGCCCCAACACCTGGACCGACTTCCAATGCTCCTGAGGCCCGGAGTTCCAACTCAACGAACCAAAATGCGCGTGCAAGTCCGACGAGTGGGAGCGGAAAACCCTCCTTCGACGATGGCTCTGCTTCGACGCAGCAATCGCGCAGCCACCGGTCCGTCGCAGCGTTGGCATCGATCGTGGTTGTGATTTGTGCGATAGTCAGTCTTGGGATTGGCTTCTTGTGGCGAAAACGGCGGCAAGCAGACGTATCCAAAGTGAGTTCTGACACCCCCGACGCACTCGGCTATGCGGAAGTATCAAGCGATGACGGCGACGGCCAACGGAGTGGTTACGCCACAGGGAGCGGATCTGGTGCGTGGTGGGCGAGCGACGATATGCTGTCGTGCCGAATGAAAACATCCGACATTGAAGATGTACGCGTAGTCGGCAGCGATGAATTCACTGCTACGTGGCTCGTCCAGTATCGAGGCAACAGACGGCAACTCGTTTCCAAGCGTCTACTTCAGAACGAGCATGTCGTGAGCGTGCACCTACTCAAGTTCGTCGCGGAAGCGAAGCTGTCGGCGACGCTCACCCATCCAAGTATCGTGCAGTTTGTTGGCGTCGCCTGGACGAACACGACTGATCTTCAGATGCTGCACGAGTACATGCCGCAGGGAGATCTGCTCACGTATCTGCACCTCACGAGTGCGTCCGCGTTGCCCTGGCAACCAGATAAACTCAAATTCGCCGTGGATATCATCGAAGCGCTGGTATACACTCACTCGTTCAGCCCGCCGCTGCTTCATCGTGATGTCAAGTGCTCGAATGTGCTGCTAAACGACGACTTCAAGGCCAAGCTTGCAAACTTTGGCAGCGCGCGACTCGAATCCGACAACAATACAATGACGAGGCGTGGAGTGGATTCGGGTCTTTGGTCGGCTCCTGAGATCCTGTCGCGTAGCTCGAGCTACGGTCCGTCCAGCGACATCTACTCGTTCGGCGTGGTGTTATGTGAGCTGGACACGCATCAAGTACCGCACTCGAAGGCATGTGGAGGAGGCGAGACCGCCGTGTCACCGTCGTGTCCTCACGAGATTCGAGACATCGCGCAGGCCTGTTTGGCGTCTAATCCAGCCGATCGCCCCACAGCCATCCAAGTGGCGTTCATGCTCCGGTCCGTTGCGTGTCCACGACGATTGATGCGGGAACTACACACAGCTCAGAGTCCCTGTGTTCATTTTTAGTAAGTCTCAAGAGGAATTGCAGCAGTGAATGGAGTAAAGCCGTGTCAAAAATTGTCTTCTTTAGTCAAACTTTTGCCAACACGGACGATGCTCATCCTCGCCGACCGGCACTGGTCGGAGTCAGCGGGCCGCGGACTGACTGTCAGCGTGTTCTGGGTCGTGAGCGGTCAAGGCAATCCAGTTGACGCCAGTACAGTACCGTCGTAGCGTGCACTTGGGTGGCTCACTGTTTCAGAATCTGTCGTCGGATTAAACGGAGCGAGTGAGCCACCGCCATCGCAGTTGGTCGCTCGTCTGGATCAAACGCCAAGCATGCTTTTGCGATATCTCGAATCTGTCGAGGACACGACTCTGATATCGACGGACGCAGCTCGCCACGCGCCACGTGCTGCAACAGAGTCACTTCATCAGCTTCCACGGCCTCGGCGGCAAACGGCGCTTGGTGCGTGTCCAGCTCACACAGCAACACTCCGAATGAGTAGATATCACTGGGTGTGCTGTAGCTCGTGCTTCCCGACAGGATCTCAGGGGCCAGCCACCGACCTGCGCCCACGCCCACTCCGCATGCCGTCATCGTGCTGTTGTCGGACTCGAGTCGCGCGCAGCCAAAGCCACCGAGCTTGGCGTTGAAAGCATCATCCAGTAACACGTTGCTGCACTTGAGATCACGGTGGAGAAGCGGGGGATTGAACGAGTGCGTGTACACGAGCGCCTCAATGATGTCGATGGCGAACTGCAACTTCTGTGGCATCCACGGCAACGTGGCGGGGTCCGTTCTTGCCAGATACGAGCTCAAATTCCCGTTCGGCATGTACTCGTACAGCACTTGGAGGTCGGTCTTGTCGGTCCACGCCATGCCAACGAACGGCACGATACTCGGATACTTCAGAGACGACGCAATCTTGGCCTCTGCGACCAGCTGCAAAACTTTGGAATCGTAAACCGTGCTGTCGCCCTGGATCAGTCGCTTGGCCACGAGCTGTCGTGGCCCGCCGCGGTAGTTGGTCAGCCAGACGATGCCTGAGCCTCCACTGCCGATCACTCTCACGTCGCTGATGTCGCTCGCGAGGAGTCTGTGCGAGAGCATGACGTCGTCTGTCAACCACGATAGGATCGTGTCGTCCATCGGTACAACGTCTACGTCGACAGACTCGGCTTCTGTGTCTTTCTCGGTCATCGTCTGGTAGCTGGCTGAGTCACTTCGATCCTTCACGCCCCTCGCTCGCCGCTTGTGGATTGTGAAGAAGGCGGCTACCACCAGCAGCAACGCTGATCCCAGTCCGCAAGGGAGAAGGATCGTCGCCAACGAGGCGCTGTTGGCCGCGTTCGTCGTGCCCGCTGGAATCAACCTCTTGTCAGCTACGGTGGGGTGAACGTCGCCACCGGAAGTGCCTGGAGATCCTGTCGAGCCCTGCTTGCCACTTGGTGTCGTAGAAGATGGACTGCGGCCATCACCAGATGAAGAAGTGCCGGGCTTCTCGCTTGCGACGTCCGTCTGGCTTGGCGGTGTCGGCGAGGAGCTTGACGTGGATTGATCTCCATTGGTAGACCCACGACGCGGCGTTGGTGATTCCTTCTGCTTTTGCTCGAGTTTGTCGTTGTACTCGTTTGCAATCGGCTCGCTCACGATGATCACAGGAACGTCCTTCACCACCGCAGTAGTGCCACCTACCAATAGAGGGTCGACACTTGGGGCGACTGAACTCCCGATGACGCTTCCACTCGGTATCGGAGCCACAGTGCTCGAGGCGGCGGGCTTGGCGATCCTGAAGTCGACCAGCGAATCGAGAAAAGTCGCTTGCGCCGGCGACAAAACGAGAGGGAGTGACATCGGATTGTCTCCGAGATCACTTGCATGGTCAGGAAACGGAAGGGTTAGCGAGGTGGGCACGAGAAAGGAGCATAGTGAGATACGTACAGCGTCTCGAGTCTCGAAAGGGAAAACACGGCGAGTGGAATTCGGACCAGTTCGTTCCCACTCAAGTCCCTGCAAGTAGACATAGTCAAGTTAGCATCACGTGAGCTACAGCACTCGACTGTCATAGCGCGTACAATGTCTTGAGATTTGGTAAGTCGAGATCGATCGTCGTCAGCGCGTTCTCACTCAAGTCTCTGTACATGTCGACGCACCATCTCGTCAGAAAACAACAATCGTCCGGCAACTGTACGCTCTACAGGGGAACTCACAAAGTCTTGAGCTTGGGCAGCGTTGTCGCCCTAAGACTGAGACTCGTGAGGACGTTCTGCGCCAATGTGAGCGTCTCTAGCTGCTGCATCGTCGCCAAGACGTCATCTGACAGCGCTGCGAGTCGCGTGTTGCGGACGTTCAGCGACCTTAACGCGGGCGACAGGATCGCAGTCAATCCGATCTTGCTGAGATCAATATTCATGAACGCGAGCGTCGTGACGGACGGCCCGTACGACAACGAGCTGACGGAAACGTCCGCAACTTGGCCACGGCTTCCTTTCTCGCTGCGGCCGCCACTGATCATACTAATGCATCAAATATGAAGATCAGTGAAGACTGCGTTGGGATGTGCCAAGTGCAGAAAGTGTTGGCCACTCACATGTCCGTGATGGTCGAAGGCAGCGTTGACAGCCTGCCGATCTTGGACAGGAACGAGTTGGACAGGAACGGGATCTCGCTTGTTCTGGCCACTGCCGTCATCGGCGTGCGCTCGACAGTCTCATGCACTTGGGTTTTGAACGGGATAAAGAACTTGAACTGCGACTCGACTTCGTAGGGCGGGAAGCACTGGAATTCGCACGTTTGCGCAGCTACGGGCGGCTTGGTGCAGTACGACGGGCTAGCCACGTCGTAGTCGCAGCCCGAGATCTGGTTGAGAAGCGTGTCTTGATCGTAGACAACGCACGCACCACCGGACAAGCAGGCGCTACACTTTGGAATGAGAGTGTTGCGCGGCAGTCCTTGGCAGATATCTGGCGGGATCGATGGCCAGATCGAGCCTAACGTGGCCCGCTGCTCGAGCTCACCATTGTACTTTGCCGCCTTCACGATATCGACAACACGGACTGGCAGCAGCGGATTCCCACGAAGGAGCGTGGATCTTGAGCCCTGGAACAGCTCATCCATATCCACGTCCTCCAAGAACATATGAGCCGATCCCAAGTCAACTAAATCGATCACCAGATCAGGTAGCGCTTCCAAGAACTGCACTTGGGCCGCAGTCAGCACGAGTGGACGGATGATTGGGTTCCCGGCCAGATTCCTACGAGCCAACAATCAGTACGAGTGTCACGCGCGTCAGCCCATGCCAAGTAGAGGTATACGTACAGCGACTTGAGATTCGAGTACGTGAAGACGCTCTGTGGGATGCAGACGAGCTTGTTCTTCTGCAGGTCTCTACTCACGAGACACACACACACCAAAAGTTGCGTCAGATTTACACTCGCACGGTCCGAGGAATACGAAGACGAACAATGTCATGAGACTTGGTGCTCGCACGATGAACTGGGTCATCACGTTCGAGTCAAGATACCTAGAACAGACATTCCAATACACAAGCACGTGCGTCAGCTCGTCCCCCTCCCCCCCACTTGCTCACGGCAACAAATCATCGAACGTACAGGTGAGTGAGAGCCGGGAGATCGAAATCGTTCGCCGATACCAGTGAGATGTGGTTCTCACTCAGCGAGAGAACCTCGAGGCCAGGCTGCCGCGTGAACAACTCTGTCAGCGACGTGAGTTGCGTGCGTGGCAGGAACAACTTCTTGAGGGTAGGCGGAGCGGACGCCACGATGGCCATCGCTCGGCAATTGCCCAACGGCAGGCTTGCAATAGTGACCGACTTGACGGATGACGCGCCAGCAAGAAAGGTCGGATCCACGTCCACAGAGACAAATCTGTCGCTGGCTTCATGCTCACGGTCTCCGGTGATGTTCCTGTACGAGTACGATGCATAGAGTCAGTTGTCTGCACTCCCGCACGTCGGTCGTAAGTAACTCACACTTCGTGCACGTTGCTCGAGAGGTTGAGTTTCCCGACCGAGAACACGAAGTCATTAGACTGGAAGGGATAGTCGGCCACTGACATTTCGATCCAGCCTGGGTCTTCAATCTGGCGTGGCTTGGGCTCTCCGAGAGACTGGGCCTTGAATCGAATCACAAAGCCGAACGTTCCGGCCGTTTTGGTCCGCGCGAAGCAGTGAAGTTCACATGCTTGTGTCTGGGTCTTCTTGCTTGAGCAAAACGATTCACTGCTGGGGGTGTTGTAATCGCAGCCAGTGAGCTTGCTGTGCTCATAGTCTTGGTCATACACGATACACGGCGCATCAGGTAGGCACGGTGCCGGACAACTCGAGAGCAGCGTGTTTCGCATAACCCCCAGGCAAGGGTCAGTAGGGCTCGTGACTGCCGGCGTTGGAGTCGATGGCAGTGGACAAGCCGGTTTTGTCGTACTCGGGCTCACGGTTGGAGGGCTTGTCGTCACCGGTGGCGGTCCAAAGTCGCCACTCGTCTCGATGCGAGCCCGCGCTCTGGCCTCAAGTACGTCGTTGTACACCGCTGCATTGGCGCTGTTCACTACTAGGACGGGCAGTGAGATGTCTCTTCGAAGGTGCGCCAGTGACGCACCCACCAAGGCCAAGCTGATGTCCACGTCGTCGGTGTAGCTGCCGTAGATCTCTGCTCCGCCAGCGGATAACCGAGAGACGATGCCAGCATCCGGCGGGTCCACGAGTGTCATGGCGAGGTACGGGATGGCCTCGAGGAACTGAACTTGCTCTGCGGTCAGCACAAGCGGGCGAATGATTGGGTTCCCAGACAAAACTCTGTGGGAACAATGGCAAACGTCAGCCTGAACGTCACGTCAGATCCACACAAAGACCGGTCCCTGAATGCAACTCACAGCGATTGGAGCTTGGTGTACGTGAAGACACTCTCAGGAATGCGCACGAGCTTGTTGTCCGCCAGTTTTCTGTTCAGAGGCACATTCATCAGTCGCCCCAGGGCCACACTGCCGTCGGCTGTGGACAAAAAATAACGCACAGGCTCGTGAGGTTGGGGGCGTGCAACTCGAACCCACTGAGCTTGTTTTCGTTGACATCACTGCGATACAGAGCAACAGAATATCATCAAAACGTCAGCCCACCAATATTCATGAGAATTTGATCTCGACACACGTACAGTTGTCGCAAAGCCGGTATGGTCGACTCGCCTCCCGAGATGAGCGGAATTTGGTTTGAACTCAGCGAGAGAATCTCAAGTTTGGGGACCGAAGCAAACACGTCGCCGGAGAGCGCAGTGAGATTCGTTCGCCACAGATCCAATTTCTTCAAATCGGGCGACGCAGAGGCAATTATCGCTGTCGCTCGGTCGCTGCCGAGCGGTAGATCCGTGAGTGTCAACGACGTGACGGACGGTGCGCTTGCGAGAAGCGCTGGGTCTACGACTACGTCGACCAATCGGCTGCCATACCCATTGGCACCTCTGATGCTCCTACAGAACGTGAAAAGAACAAGTGTCAGATTCGGTTTCGCCTCCCGGCTACTCAGTGGGTGACGTACACGTCGCTGACTTCGTTCGAGAGCTTCAACTCGCCGATCGAAACCACGAAATCGTTGGACTGATACGGGAAACTCAGCGGAGGAGCAGAGATCAGGCTGGGGTCTTCAACCATCCGCGGCCACAGCTTTACGAGAGGCGTCGCTTTGAAGTCCACCGTGAAGGCAAACATCGGCTCGAACGTGTAGCTTTTCGCGTACTTTGCGAAACAGTGAAACTCGCAGGCCTGCGACGAGGTGCTGGCACAAAATGAGTTGCTGCTGGCCGTGTTATAATCGCAGCCAGTGAGCTTCGTGCGGTCAGCTTCTTGGTCGTACACGATACATGGCGCGTCAGGTAGACACGGTGCCGGACAGCCCGCCAACAGAGTCTTTCGGGGAAAACCGACGCAGATGTCGGGTGGGACATTGCCTTGTGGACGTGTCGTCGTCGGTGTGATTGATGCTGGTCCGGGCGTCCTTGGAGATAAAGGCGCTGGTGGAACACTCGTCGGTTCCAGCGACGAGGGACGTGTTGTGACTGGTGTTTTCGTTACTGGTTGGGCGGTCGCTGGCTCGGGCGGCACAGTTGGGCTCGAATTCGGTGAACCTGTCGCTGGCGGTGGGGGTAAAAAGTCGCCACTCGTTTCGATGCGGGCCCTGGCCCTCGCCTCCAGTAGCCTATTGTACTTAGCCGCCTCTTCACTCCCAACAACAGAGACAGACAGTGACGGGTCCCCGCGAAGCTGCGTCTTCGTCGCGCCCACCAACAACTGACTGATGTCTACATCGTCAGAGTACTTGCCGTAGATGGCTGCTGCCCTGGCGGGCAATCGAGAGACTAGGTGAGGATCTGGCGAATCCACGAGGTTGATGAACAGGCTGGGTAGCGCGTCGAGGAACTTGAGCTGTTCCGCCGTGAGCACGAGCGGGCGAATGAGTGAGTTCCCGTACACATTCCTGCGGACAAGCGACCCATTTGCAATCGTTAGTTTAGTTGCGTGTCCTCACAACACTAAGCGCAGTTGGCCAACACGACGCACAGAGATTTGAGCTTGGTGAACGTGAAGACGCTTTCCGGGACGCGCACGAGCTTGTTGTTCATCAGGTTTCTAGAGAACAAAGGAGATGGAAGAACTGAGTCAGTCACGGTTGCGTGGACTTTCGCAGTTTAGTAACTCACAGATTCGAAAGCTCTGGTGCTTGCAACTCAATCGCGTTCAACGTGTTCGAGTGGAGGTCTCAACAACACTCGTAAGAAATCAAAGTTCCATGGTATCCTTTGAGTTTCTCAAGGCCACGTACAACTCGGTTAAAGCTGGCATCGCGATATCGGCATCTGTGATACGCGAGATCTGGTTTGTAGCGAGCACAAGAACTTGGAGTTTGGGCAGATGCGCGAACGCCCTCCATGACAACGAGTCAAGCTTCGTGCCGGCTAGGTTCAACTCATTGAGTGTGGACGGTGCAGACGCGATAATAGAAGTGGTGTGGTCACTGCCCAGTGGCAGGTGGAGCAGTCCAAGCGACGTGATGGCCGGCGCGCTTGCGAGGAGGGCCGCGCTCACGTCGACATCGACGAGATGGCCTGGGTCGTTGATATCTGTGTCTCCCACGATCATGCTGTTTACAACGACACACTTGGGAGTCAGACCCCGCCACTCTACGCCCCTTCGAAGAGAGAACGAGAGAGACTTACACGCTGCGGATCTTCTCAGACACATTCAGTTCACCGACGGAAACCACGAAGTCGTTGGATTGGTACGCGTCCCCTGGCTGTGCAAGAAGACGCGGATCCTGGACTGTCCGCGGCTTGGGCGGCCCGAGAGCCTGCGCTCGAAAGTTCACATCGAAAACGAACGCCGACGCAGATCTGTACCTCGGAAAGCAATGGAACTCGCAGGTCTGCGTCGGCTGGCTCGTACAGAACGAGTTGCTGGCGCTCGTGCCGTAGTCGCAGCCCGTGCGCGTCGTGTGCGCGGCGTCTTGGTCGTACACGACACACGGCGCGTCCTGCAGACACGGCGCCGGGCAGCTCGCCAGCACGGTGTTGCGTGGAAGGCCGAGGCACTGCTGCGGGTCGACGGCGGTCGTCGCTAGATCCCTCCCGCCGACAGCCACGGATCGTGGGTTAATAGCGGAGACCGTGCGCTGTACGGAGACCACGAGCGCGAGCGCGCAGGCCATCGCTGGCGACGCGCGCTTCATTTCGACAGACCCGAGAGGCTCTGCGTGAGTCGCGGATCCGAAATGGATGGGGGTCGCCCATTGCGCATTACACCTTGCAACGGGACAAACCGGCGGGAACGCGGTGCAACTGTCGGTTCTTGTCGAGCTGTAGAGCTGGGATAAGTTATAGAGTGTATCAGGTATTCTATTGTCAGAGTTTTCTGGCATACGGATTATTTTCGTATCGATTAAAGGTGGATATTCATTTATGTAATTGCATTGTATTTGACAGGTGAAACCAGCACGGCCACAGCAATACTGGACTTTGCACGCACGCGTCCACTGGCCGACGCTTGTCGTCCAAACGCTGTTTCATGCGTGCTTCACAACTGACAAACTCAGCTCGCGGCTCATTGTCATCCAGGACAGCGGGCCTGTCGCCGCAACATGGGCTCATAACGGCACTGTGACGTGTGATGCAGGTTGAGCACTGCACCGTGCAGTCTGCACGGCGTCTCGAGTCAATGGACAGGCTGCCAAGGGCAGCGAATCTCACTCCGTCTCGATTGCATCCACAACTGTGGTCCATCCCCACGACCAGGCACGGTCGGTCAGCTTGTCTCCTGACGGTCTCT
This sequence comes from Pythium apleroticum, assembly GCA_023337875.1. NCBI lineage: Eukaryota > Oomycota > Peronosporomycetes > Pythiales > Pythiaceae > Pythium > Pythium apleroticum. The sequence goes on along the minus strand of JAADXN010000570.1, from coordinate 4,977 downwards.
CTACCTGTTAAAAGCGATGCTCCGCCTAGAATGCACGTCACGGATAGCTCGAAATCTACACATTGGACCTGAAGGCCACCTTCGAAACTCAATTCGCAAAGAAGGAGGACAGGACCGGCCGCGTCTCCATTAGCGATGCAGCATCACCGCGCATAACTCGGTGGGAAGACCAGGTCGCTCCGCCTGCATCCGCCATTCGTCAATTCGCGGGAGACAGCAGCGCAGCGTCCGAGAGTAACAGCGCCAGATGAAGCTCTCGATGATGGCGGCAGTCGCCGTGGCCGTGGCGCTCATTGGCTCCGCTGCGCCAACGGTCTCCGGTAACGCGGAAGGCTCAGCCGGTGCGGCTGGCACCAGGGACGACGCCAACGCCGATCCCACTGGAGCCCCCGCACCCGCTACTCTACCAGATATGTGCGCGGGTTTGCCCCGGAACACTGTTCTGTCGAGCTGTCCAGCGCCGTGTGTGGCGGATGCGCCGTGTATCGTGTACGGCCAGGACGCCAATCTCACGAGGCTCACGGGCTGCGACTACGGCACAGCGACGCGCCAGTCGTTTTGCACAAGAGCCGCGGGCCAGGCGCAGACCTGCGAGATCCACTGCTTCCCGCCGTCTCCACAGAAGGGATCGTTGGCTTTTCAGGTCCGCTTCAGTCGCACTCCGCTTGGGCAGCCCACGCAGCGGAACCGAGTGGAGAACTTCAATGGCGGCCTCGACTTCTACAGAACGTCGTACCAGGTCAACAACTTTGTCACCGCGATCGGCAAGCTCAATGCCTCCAAGAACATCAACGACGTGTCCGTCATTCGGCCCAATCTCCCGTATGCAATTCATGAGTTAGCCAGATCTGACGTGTCTGTCTTTTTTCGATGCCGTAGGTATCTTGCCGGGGACCAAGGCTCTACATCCAGTCTCGGCATCAATCTGGGCGACAGCCCACCCGATAATCGTTTCGTGGAGGTCGATGTGGATGCCGAGGTCCTCTCCAGCGCGCCGGCGGTGAAGACCGTCACGCTGAAGGATCTACCGCTCGGTAGCGATCACGTAGCAGAGATCCTCTCGCATGCACCACCCTCAGTGAGCGAACTGGTTTTGTCCCGCGTGGATCTCACGACGCTGCCGGACGACATGTTGGCGCCCATGCCAAATGTTCAGTCGGTGACAATGTCGTACAACCCAATTCCGTTCGTGAACCCAGAGATGGTCATGCCGCCCTCACTCCGAACTCTGTGAGTACCCTGTATGATCTTACCGAGCTGGATGAGCTCAATCTGATCGTGTAGTTGCTCTCCTTCGTAGGGACCTGAGTAAGAACGAGATCAAGACCTTCGATGTCGAAGCTCCCGGGCTCGAGAATCTGTACGTAATTTATTACCAAGAACGGAATCCGATCCATGTGTGGCATCGACACTCACGATCCTCTTTGTGCGTCCTGCAGCATTTTGAACGACAACAAGTTGGTCCGCATCCCGCCAGTGGTGTTCACACTAACCAATCTCCGCAAACTGTAAGTCATCGGTTGCATACGGAGCGTTACGTTTGACTAATTGAGCTCTCGCCTGCTACCGTCCCAGCTTCATCAGTGGGAATCTGATCGCCCAGCCTCTTGTTCTGTGTCAAGAACAAATCGACTTCCTCGAGGGAGTTTACAGCAAGTCCATTGATTTGATATCGCCCTCTAGTGCAAGTCGTCGAGCGACTTCCGCAAGTGGAGACAACGTTCCGGACGAAGACGACCTCAGCCAGTACCTGGTCAACGCGACGTCGATATATCTGTTTGGATACCCATGGTTGCCAACTCTCGTGGTCAGCAGCGAGAATGCCCGTATCTATAACGATCTGCTCGAGCAACGCGCTTATCCACCTCCGACCAACGGCATCGTGCCACCGCCACCGACCGTCGTCCCCTCCCGCACGCCCACTCCGCCCAGCTCTCTCGTGCCAAGTGATCTCTGTGAGAGCGTGCAGCGCAAGACACTCTACACCTATTGTGCTGGTCGTTGCGCTGTGGACGGACCCTGTGTCGCTTACGACCCAAACTCACCCGGTGACCCGTCCGGATGCGATTACGACGTCGCGAGTGCCACGTCGTACTGTTCAAACTTCGTGGGCTTGGCGAGAACGTGTGACTTCCAATGCTTTCCTGCCTTCAACGACCCATCGGCGTTCAAGTTCCAAATCCCGTTTGCGACGGGCGGATATGCGAAGATTAATCGGCGGACCGATGACGACGGAAGCTTCAGCAGCGCTAAGACGTCCGATATCCCCTTCCTGGCCGACCCGTTCCTGAACGCCATCGGCCCACTCAGTCTCTCGTCAGCGGCCACGGAGGTGTACGTATCGCTCGGCTTGCAGCCTCAGTTACTCTACTAACCGGTCTCGCTCTGCAACTCTATATCAGGCGGAAGAAGCGAGATCGGCACACGAGGCCACGTCGTGACTGTCAATGTGGCCTCTTCGTTGCTGCCCAAGACGTCACAAGTCACATCGCTCGCTCTCATGAACATCGATCTGAGACCGAGCGACGTGCCCGCCATCCTCGCGTCTTCTCCACCAACACTGAAGTCCCTGAATCTGCGCAACACACTGCTTGCCGCGGTGCCAAAGGGAGGACTCGCGCAGCAGCAGCAATTGGAAACGCTCACGCTCAGTCAGAATCAGCTCACAGCAATCAAGGCGGAGGATATAGCACTGCCAAAGCTCAAGAACCTGTACGTACCATGACGAAGTGGATTCTAGTGGTGTGGGAGACTCGTTTGACGAGATTGTTTGTGCTGGAAAACAGCTACCTGAGTGAAAACGTACTGACGACAATCGAGATCGAAGCACCAAGCCTGGTGACGCTGTACGACACATATCGGCATTCTTCTCACTCCGCGCAATATCTGACCATGCTGTGATGTGGTGTAGGGATCTGAGTGGCAACAACTTCGTTCGCGTCCCGCCCACTGTGTACTCTCTCACGAACCTCGCCTCTCTGTACGTGATCGTCCCGTTCCATTTGGTTGGTGCGTGTCGTGTGTGTCTGACAATGTGTGGTTTGGCTGTCGAGCAGCAACCTTCTGGACAATCCGATGGCGCTGCCTCTCGTCGTTTCGCAGACCCAGTTGAAATTTCTCGCCTCGATCGCCGACTTGAGGCTTCCGCAGTCCACGCCAACTCCCACTTCAAAGTCTCCGCCAGTCACAAACACGAACTCGACGAAGGATACCGTGGTGTCTGATGGCAGCGAGCTGTTGGTCAACGGCACAGCTGCCGCTGTCGGCGGCGTGCCTGTGATCGTGGTCAGCCAGACCAATTCGGATCGGTACAACGACCTACTCCAGCAGAAGCAGAAGGCTGCGTCGACCAAACAGAGCTCAGGATCAACGAGTTCTACAGGAGCTCCTGGGAGTTCATCGAACGGAACATCAGACAAGTCGACGGAAATAGGGGCTTTCAATTCATCATCGAGCACGAACAGCACAACGGGTGTCCTCCCAACGTTACCAAGCGACTCGACAGTCGGAAACAGTTCGGCTCCGAGTACGAGAAATGCTGGCACCGACAACACCGGCACGACATCCGGGCGTAACCGCAGCTCCCTCATACTACTTCTTGTGCTGAGTGGCTTCGGATCCGTGCTCCTGGTGCTGATCATCCTCCTGTGCCTCTGCATCCGTCACAGGCGACGCGGCAACAGCCTCGAACACGGTGGTGAAGTGTATACGGCGTTGGTGGACAAGGCTGGCGGAGCCATGGAGCCGGCGGTCACAAGCGACGAAGTGATCCCTTGGTGGACGGACGACGACATGCTCTCCCACCGACTGCGATCAGCTGATATCAGCGACCAGCACGTGATCAAAGACAGTGGCTGGGGCATCTTGTGGCTCGTCGACTACCGAGGCGGCACACGACAGCTCGTGTCCAAGCGACTCATTCAACGTGATGGTCTCGCCCACGAAGCCAGGATCATCGATCTGTTTGCCGAGGCCAAGATAGCGTCGACGCTGAATCACCCGAGCATCGTCCAGTTTGTGGGCGTCGCGTGGACTAACAAGACCGACCTCCAAGTTTTGTACGAGCGCCTGCCCAACGGCGACTTGGGCTCGTATTTAGCTCAGACAAACGCGTCGACATTGCCATGGCTGCCTGAGAAGTTGCTGCTGGCCATTGACATCGTCAAAGCGCTGGTGTACGCGCACTCGTTCAACCCGTCGCTGCTGCATCGGGATCTCAAGTCCGCCAACGTGCTGCTCGATGACAACTTCAAGGCCAAGCTCGGCGATTTCGGCTCGGCGCGACTCGAGTCGGACAGCAACACGATGACAAGCGAGGTCGGCACGGGTCGATGGTTGGCTCCAGAGATCCTTCTCGGCAGCACGAGCTACGGAGCATCGAGCGATATCTACTCTTTTGGCGTGGTGCTGTGTGAGCTGGACACTCACCAAGTGCCGTACGCTGAAGAGGCGAAGGACGCTGATGACTCGACGCTGTTGCTGCGTGTTGCTCGTGGGGAGCTGCGTCCGTCGGTATCATCGTCGTGTCCGCCCGAGATCCGCGACATTGCTGTGTCCTGCTTGGCTTTCGAGCCGAGCAGCCGACCCACCGCCACACAGATCGCGTACCTGCTGCGCTCTTTGGCGCCACGAAAAACACATGAGTCCCTGATCTCAACTCAGCTCCGAGTTCGATCTGAGTTTCACTCTGGACATATCTCTTGGGTGCACCGTCTGCTGGTTTAGGGGCGTTCCTACAAAATCTCCCGGGGTCCCGGGACCAAATAAAGGGTGTTGATTGGCTGTGAAAGTTGGGGCTAGGTTATTTTGGGACCGTGCCTCTCCCCCATCCCGGATCCCACGGATCCGACGAGCCCGAGGGGCACGAGCCGGGAAAAACCCAATAATCTCGGCTCGACCCAATAACCCACGAGCCACGAGCCCGAAAAACCCAGCTCGACCCAATAACCCATGAGCCACGAGCCAAAAAACCCGGGC